>CM077148.1:23136816-23425132 GCA_039583875.1 Platanthera guangdongensis | reverse complement strand
AGCTAAACATTAGAACTAGGGAAGAATCTAACCTGATATCACTTGCGTGGACGTCTGAGCTTCGTCCATAGAGACCATGTTCAACTTTCCTTTCCCCTTGTCCACTCGCTGCAGCAGCGGCAAGGCCTGAAGAGGAACTGGCTGCAGAGTAAGCTGAGCTTGCGGGCACTGATACTTGAGATGACCCACTTGACCGCACAAGAAACAACTTCTAGTCTTCTTCCAGCAATGGGCATCATCGTGCCCTGGCTTCTTGCATACCGAACAAAGCAAATCTTTCTTTTGGACACCTTGGATCGCATGAATCTGCTCTTTCTTTTGAGCTCCTAACCTTTGATAACATCTTTCCAATGGATGGCCCGGTCGGCCACAGAAACTGCATACCTCCTTGTTTCTCTTCCTCGGAGCAGCGTCAGGGACCTGAGCACTCTTACCCTCATCAGATTTTCTTTTATCCTTCCTCAGTTGTTGACCTCGATTCTTGGCATTATCAATTGCCTCTACCTTTAAGGCAGCTTCCACCATACCAGCATAACTTGAGGTCGCATAGGCACTAGCTAATTGCTGGACGTCACTCCTTAGCCCAGCCAGAAATCGCTTGCTTCTATTTTCATCGGAACTCACCAAGTCTGGGGCAAATCGGCTTAGCTTACTAAACTCGATTTCGTACTCGCTAACCGTGAGCTGCCTCTGCTTTAAGTGCAGGAAATCATTCATCAGACGGTCCCTCTCGACCGATGGCAGAAACTTGCTCAGAAGTAGCTCCTTAAAGGACTCCCAGGAACACCCGTCCTTCAGACCTTCTTTCTCCCTCAGCCACCAGCTCTTTGCCAACCCTTTGAGCTGATATGCGGCTAACATCACTTTCTGATCATCAGTGATCCCGGAGTATGAGAACATCTCCTCGATTGATATCATCCAATCGTCTAAGACCATGAAATCTGCCTTGCCATCATACGTCGGAGGCCTAAGTCGCTGAAACTGAGAAATAAAGGTCATCTCTGGTGGCACCACGACCGGAGGCACCAGAGGAGCGGGGGGAACAGGGACAGCTTGACCCACCACAGGGTCCTGAACTCTCGGAATCTGCCCTGCCACGACTGCTAACAAGGACTGGACCTGAGACTGCAAATCCCCTACTTGCTTTGACAAGGCTTCATTGCTTTGTCTCAGACCTACTATCACTGCGCTGCTCTACGCACCTGATGATTCTCCCTCCGACTGGGGAGTCAACCTTGTCGAAGGACGCCTCGACATTCTAATGGAACAACAAAACACTAATTAGACACCTAGCCCACCCACTAGAACCAAACAACATAGTACAAATAGTACATACTTAAGTACTTGCTCATGCTGCTAACTTGTTCTGGGATTTTTTTGTAATGATGATATGCTTATCCTACGATGATTCACTATCATCCAACTAACTCTTGTGCCTAGATCGGGAATGCATGAATTTATATTCTTTTTTTGACTCAAAATTATGTGTGTACACATGTCATCCTGCAAATCTTTAGCTTGGCACGTTGTGCTTATGCAATGTTATGCTATGCATGATTGTGCTATGCATTCTAAAAAGGCCCTAATGCATGTTATGAGCGGCGTACACATGAAAATGTTATGCATCCCATACTACATAACATTTCCATGCAACGAAAAAGAAAACGTGCTAGCCGCATTCATGTGGTGAGGTTATGCATCCCATACTACATAACCCTCACATGTTGCCTCCTATGGTGGATCCATATACAAACACATAGTATGCATCCCATACTACATAATATGCCTTGTATACTTCATGTCATGCTATGAGTGTAGTGTTCGTGCTTCAGCCAAGACGTGATGATGACATATCGGTGTGTGTATGATATGACTCTAAACACCTAACACTTACAGGGACAGGTTGCCCGACAATTTGTCAAGCAACCTCCCTCTGATACCAACTGTCACATCCCGCATTTTCTCATTTATAATAATAAATCAGAGCACGAGAAAACTACGAGCTGTGATGCCACGTCAAGCAGGGATAACTGCTGACGCTCAGGCAACACTCTAAACCTTCAAATCATAAGTTAAAATGAATAGAAAACTGATTTTTAAATTAATTGGCTGTATCCCTCGGCTCAGTGGATCAGATAGTGCACGGTTTGAAAACTATTTTTATACGTAGCGGAAAAATACTTCATTTATGCTTAACATCCTAAAAGAGCGCATAAGCGTCCTAAGAGGACAACTTACACTGTGCAAGACCCTAGATTTCAATTTATAATATTTATAAGGAAAACCATCCTTTTTACGCATTGGAAAATAGAGTTTGAGCTTTTATAAAACATGCTGATCATGCAATACATATAGTAGTTCTATTATAGGGTTTAAAGTAACTAGCAACCTAGCATAAAACATTCCCAGAGAGCAAGTGAACTACCACAAAATAGGTAAACTAGCAGCTAAGCAAATACTTAATATCACAAAGGAAAATCACCAACGAGCGTCAACAACCTGACACGAACTCGTTGGCGAGCATGTATGTCTGTACTACTACAAGGCTAAAGAACTACCTCGACAAGCGAGGAAAACACTGCCAAAGCGCAGTCCACAGAACAACTCCTGAAACTAGCCGCACAGCCGGCTACAGACCTGAACCTGAGGCATTCAAAAGAAGAACACCTCAGCAAGAAATAATGAAACAAGAGGCAAAGAAGCATCAGATAATAATTGAATAAAAAGAACAGAAAGAAAAAGGGTTACCAACCCTGCAAGAGTAAATGCCGAAAAACTCAGCTAAAGAATCCAAAAGAGGACAAAATGCAAGTGTAATAATCAGTAAAGTGAGAGAAATGCAACAAGTACAGAAACGTACCGAACTCCGCTCAAGCCTGCAGAGACAGAAGGAAACCAATATGCATCAAATGAACAGTAAGAAGGAACTAACAGTCCTAAACTTGTAAATCATTAGCACTGGCACAAATCCCAAACCTGTGTCGGAGACTAAGAACAGTCACTACCGAACAACCAAGTACAGGTGTCTCAAGAGTACTAAAGGGGCCGCCACAGGGTCCACACACATAGAGTTCCAACCTCTTACAGGAACCCAAAAAAATATCCAAAGGAGGGAATGGTGGTGGCCACGGCTCGAACTCTCCTGGTACCATACTCCTTCAGAAACTCAGCTACCACATGCTAAGGATCCACGATTCGGCGCCAAAATTAGCCGACAACACCACTTAGAAACTACCAAGTTCTACGACCAAAACCCGCCGAGTATTTCCCCCTACCGCCGATTTATTTCCCCCTACCCGCCGAGTTATTTCCCCCTACCCGCCGAGTACAACTAAAAAATAAAACCGATAACTTCCTAGTTTAGGCCAACCACAAGCCCTAAACTAGGAACATTCCAATTTCACCTATTCTACGAAAAGGAGAAAAGAATAATACGACAAAAATGCAACTCATGGAGGCACGCAAGAGGGGAGAAATCCACTTGCCTCAAATCGACCTTGAAAACGTCACCCAAAATACTCCACCACGTAGATCCGTCCAAGAGGGGACACGCGGAGACGAGATCTACGAAAAAAACGGACAACCGGGGTTAGGGCCGAAAAAATCTAAGGCGAAACGGTCACCGAAACGGGAAAAACTTACCGCGATCTCGAAGCTCTCGCCGAGAGCTTTCCAACGCCGCGATCGGATCGAAATTCCGTCCACCGGATCGGCGGTGGCGGCCGCCGGAAGATTCGCGAACGAAAGGTTCGTCGCACAGGGGGGGCTGCTGTTCGGGGAAGAAGAAGGGCTTTTCTCTCTTCTTAACTATATATAAATATATATAATTAATAATAATAATAATAATATATTATTTATTTTAAAAAAAGAAGCAAATAAAAAGGCGGGGGGGGGGGGGGGGGGGGGGGTCCCGATCGGTGAGAATGAATATCACCGATTCGGTGAGAATCGGTGAGATTCATTCTCACCGATTCTCTACGAATCCTTTTTATTATTTTTTTATATATATTTTTTTTATATAAATACTTTATATAAATATATATATATATAATAATATACATAATTATTATAACATGATAACTTTATATGGTTACGGAGGGCCAAACGCGCGCCGAATCGAACGAAATTCGCACCGTAGGCGAATGACGACGCTACGAATCCAACGGCGAAGTCGAAATCGAATTCCGACGCACCGTTTTCGAGATAATAATTTCTAAAGTTAACGGCATACGCGAAAACATACAAACTACAATCGCGCGCCGAGGCTCCAAAAATGCTCGGAACGCGACGAAACTTGACGAGCAAGTCTAAAATTAGCCGATCTAATTTCCTAATATAAAATTTCCCACTCCCGACGCAAATCCCAAAATTTGGCCGGTCAAACCTAACGAACGCAAACGCGCTACGACAAAGTCGGTAACAAAATCCGACGAACAAAACTCGGGCAAAAATCTCCCTAAGCCAAAACACAAGCATTCCCCAAGAGGCTCCACCGAGTCAACAACAGACTCCGGCTCGCTAGGGAATCTAGCTACCAGGCATCACCAAGCCACGCAGGGAACCTAAAGAGCTAAAAGCACGCTCTAACAACGTCACACGACCAACACGCGCTAATAAAACGCTCTGACGTCAAAATACGTCAAATAAGAAATTAAATAAATCACTGGAAAATCGGGGGCATTACATCTAGGGTCGTTACACCTAACATACCCTATGAGGAGGCGAGATCATAGGCAACCCTTCTACCATCTTGGAGTGGGATAGTAACTTCAGGCCTGTGAACCCCAGATGGCCCATCTGGTGGTGACACAGCCAAGCTTCCTTATCTTCTTCTGTCTTCGCAAGACATGTCGTCTCCTTGGCATCCATACTTAGAGGAAAGAGGTGATTCGTCGCCATCTTCACTCTCACCACCTCTCTTTCTTGACTATCCTTCATAGTTAAGGTACTATCACTCAACAGAACACGATAACCCTTCTCCACTAGTTGCCCAAGACTTAGGATGTTACTCCTCAAGCCCGGCACATAGAAGACATCATTGATATGCACCTCCTTCCCATTCATCGTGACCGTTATCACTCCTCTTCCTTCCATAGATATCTTCGAGGCGTCGCCAAAGCTAACTTCACCACCATTTGCCTCAAGGCTGGTGAACAGCTCCTTATCTCCACACATGTGGTTACTTGCGCCAGTGTCCAAGTACCACACTCCGTTCCACCCTCCTGCAGCACCTTGGATGGTAAGGAACATCATCGGGTCGTCACCCGTGTTACTTGCCTCAGCATAGTGGTTGTCTTTTCCTCCCTTCCTTGGAGCCCAACAATCGTAGCTCATATGCCCGAACTTGTTACAGTTGTAACATTGAGTCTGGGACATATCTCCTCTTCCTCTTCCTTGACCTCTTTCCTGGTCCCTTCCTTGTCCTCTGTCTTGGCCTCTTCCTCTTCCTCCAGCGTCGTGTCTCCAATCCTGAGGTTGTTCTACCTCCTTCTGGTTGTACTGGTTTCTTCCGAAGTCTCTTCCTCCTCTCCTTCCTCTTCCTCTACCTTGGTAGCCTCGGCCGCGTTGGTCTCCTCTTCCTGAGCTCTCTCCAGAGTTAAGCTGAGTCTGGAGTTCTTTCCCAAGCCACTCGACTCCTCGTCACCTTGTAGCATGCGGTACTCACGGGCTTGCAGCAAGCCAACAAGCTCATCTACTGTCATCACGGTGAGATTCTTCGACTCCTCTATGGCTACTACCACGTGCCTGAACTTCTTGGACATAGATCGCAGGAGCTTCTCCATGAAACTGACATCATCGGTCACCTCTCCATTCCTCTTCATCTCATTTGTGAGCGTCCTCAGACGGGTCACATAGTCACCAACTCTCTCCGAGCTCTGCATCTGCAACACCTCATATTGAGCTCGAAGAGATTGAAACTTCACTTTCTTTGTTTTGTCAACTCCCTGCATGGAGAGTTACAGTATCTCCCATGCTTCTCTCGATGTCCCTGCATCAGAGATCTTCTCAAACATCGCCTCATCAACTCCTTGGTGCAATAGGAATAGAGTCTTCTTGTCCCGCTTCTTCGCTTCCCTCAACGCTGTCTTCTGAGCGTTAGTCAACGCTTTCTATGCTTCAACAGTAAGAACCTCGACGCCTTCTTCCACTATCTCCCACAAATCTTTGGAGGCGAGTAGTACTCGCATTTGTATACTCCAATTCCCATAGTTGGTTTTGGTCAACTTGGGGACTTGCCCCGGCATTCCACTTCCCATCTCCATCTCTCCTTGTCATTTAACCTTCCGAGCCAATTTCCAGGTGGCCGAACCTGACTTTGATACCACTTGTTGGAAACGTGTATGGATCCCTGTTCAAATTTCGAGACCGCCGCTATAAACCGTCTATTCACGCGGTCTCCCTCCTGCGAGACGATCAGGGAGCGTGACTACCACTCCAAACCGCCTACCTGCGCGGTTTGGTTCCTGCGAGTAGTACTCTTCACCCGTGAGCTCCCCCTCCCAGGAGAGCTGGCACCGCGAGTCCAACAATGGCGAGATCTCCAACCCACGAGATAGCACCGGCGAGATCAACACCAAACTGCGACTAACCACCTCCGGCGAGTACACCACCCGCACGACAGCAACACCAGCCGGGCGAGTTTGCCCTTTACGAGATACGCCAACCCGCGCCTCACTCGCGCAAACACGAGCCCCTACCCGCTCGACAACACATCGGCTTGCTCGGCAAGACCCACCGCGATATCCAAACCGCGCGGTTAGAAAGTTCAAACCGCCGGACCAAAAACACTCTAGCGCTGCAGCGCTCCCCCCCCTCTCTCTCTCTAAACTGGAAATATGGAGGAGGAAGAAAATTCTATTTCAGTCACTTTAAAATGAACTACAAGGGGCCTATTTATAGGCCAAGCAAAACAAACAAAACTCTCTCCTAATAAATGCAACCTCTCAACTAACGCATTTAAATATAACTCTCTTTCTCATACATTAAATAATCATAAATAAGACATGATAACTCCAAAACAGTGGGACCCGGTCAACATGTCAACCCCAACAGAAATCAACAACGATATTGTGTCACACACCCAAAAGTCCAAAGATAGCCACCATCTCTCTCCAGCATTCTGTATTATCCACAACCTCCTTAGAGTCACCCTTATCGCAATGATAATGATAGCCATGGTGTGTTACTAGGAGGGAAATGTTGGGTTGACAATTTGACTTGGTCAAATTGTCAAAGTCCTTTTGTTTAAGTTTTTTATTATTATCATTAAGTTTTCATGCATTTATGAATGGGAGAGAGAGAATGTAATAAATGGGTAGGTGGAGAGTTGTATTTATTAGGAGAGAGTTTTTGGGTTTTGGTTTTGCCTATAAATAGGCCTTGTGTAGTTCATTTCTTGCGGCTGAAAGCAGAGAAGAAAAATCCTCTCATCTTGTTTGAGTTTGTGAGAGAGAGCGCTGCAGCGCAAAGGGAGTTTTGGAAGTTGGTTTGCCGAGCGGGTAGAGGGGCAAGCCGGGCGAGTTGTTTCTAACCGGGCGACTAGAAGTAGAGGCCGCGCGGTCTGGCGAGCGCGCAGCGAGTGAGAGCCCGCGAGCTTTGTGTGACTCGCGTGTCAGGTGATCTCGGCAGGGGGAGCTCGCAGAGCGGGTGGAGCTCTCGCAGGTGGAGCTCGCGCGGGTACAGGTCGCAAGTTGGGCGGTCAAGGTGCGAGTGGGGTGCAGGCTCGCCTGGTGTTTTAGGCGCGAGGTGGTGAAGGAGATCTCGCTGGGATTGAGCTCGCGAGTGGTGGCGGGAGCTCGCTCGCGAGAGGCGGTACTCGCCTATAGAGAGAAGGAGGCCGCGCGATTTGTTGCGGTCTCGCCGGGGTGTAACCGCGCGACCTGGCGGACTCGCCAAGTTGGTACTCGCTTAATAGGGGAGGTCGCGCGGCTTGACTTGGCGGGCTCGGTTTTGGTGTTGACCTGTGGTGCCAAGTGAAGTCATTTGGGGTTTGGGATCGCGTGGGAACCCAAACACGTTTCCAACAAGTGGTATCAAAGCGAGGTTGGGACCCTCGGGAGGTTTGAAGTAGAGGAGAGATGGAGTTTGGAGGTGCAGTGCCGGGGCAAGTCCCCAAGTTGACGAAGACCAACTATGGGAACTGGAGCATCCAGATGAGGGTACTACTAGCCTCCAAGGAGTTGTGGGAGGTAGTAGAGGATGGTGTGGAGGTGCTGACTGCCGAAGCAGAAGCTGCGCTAACAAATGCACAGAGGACCGCATTGAGAGAAGCTAAGAAGAGGGATAAGAAGGCTTTGTTCATTCTGTACCAAGGGGTGGATGAAGCTACGTTTGAGAAGATCTCGGACGCCGAGACCTCGAAGGAGGCATGGGAGATCTTGCAGCGCTCCATGCAGGGAGTAGACAAGGCCAAGAAGGTTAAGTTGCAATCCCTCCGAGGCCAGTATGAGATGATAAGGATGCAAGGCTCAGAGAAGGTTGGCGACTACGTGACCCGTCTGCGGACGCTCACAAATGAGATGAAGAGAAACGGGGAGACGATAGACGAGGTCAGCTTCATGGAGAGGCTCCTGCGTTCTATGTCTAAGAAGTTCCGACACGTGATGGTGGCCATCGAAGAATCGAAGGACCTCACAGTGATGACGGCGGATGAACTGATAGGTTCGCTACAAGCACATGAGTATCGGATGGTGCAAGATGAGGAGGAGTCGAGTGGCTTGGGGAAAGCACTTCAGACTCAACTCAATTTTGGAGAGAGTTCAGGAAGAGGAGGAGGCCAGCGTGGTCGAGGCTACCAAGGCAGAGGTAGAGGAGGAAGAGGTGGAAGAGACTTTGGAAGAAATCAGTTCAATCAGGGAACGGTAGAGCAACATCATGGTTGGAGGCAAGATGCAGGAGGTAGAGGAAGAGGCCAAGGCAGAGGTCAAGGCAGAGGACATGGAAGAGACCAGGGAAGAAGTCAAAGAGGAGGAAGAGATATGTCCCAAACTCAATGTTACAACTGTAACAAGTTTGGACATATGAGTTACGACTGTTGGGCTCCCAGGAAAGGTGGTGAAGCCAACCACTATGCGGAGGCTAGCAACACGAGTGGAGACCCGATGATGTTCCTTACTATCCAAGGCGCTGCAGGAGGGAGGAATGGAGTGTGGTACCTAGACACCGGAGCAAGTAACCACATGTGTGGTGATAAGGAGCTATTCACCAGCCTTGAGCCGAATGGAGGAGATGTCAGTTTTGGCGACGCCTCGAAGATCTCTGTGGAAGGAAGAGGAGTGATCGCAGTGACGATGAATGGGAAGGAGGTGCTCATCAACGACGTCTTCTATGTACCGGGCTTGAGGAGTAACATCCTAAGTCTTGGACAACTGGTGGAGAAGGGCTATCGCGTCCTGTTGAGGGATAGCACCTTAGCGATGAAGGATAGCCAAGGAAGAGAGGTGGTAAGAGTGAAGATGGCGACGAACCGCCTCTTCCCTCTAAGTTTGGATGCCAAGGAGACGGCATGTCTTGCGAAGACAGGAGAAGAGGAGGAAGCTTGGCTGTGGCACCACCGGATGGGGCATCTGGGGTTCACAGGCCTGAAGCTGTTGTCTGGATCCAAGATGGTGGAAGGGCTGCCTATGATCACACCTCCTCAAAGGGTCTGTGAGGCATGCACGAAGGGGAAGCATAGGAGAGAAACTTTCGAGGGTGGCAAGTCCCGGAGAGCAACAAGGCCGTTGGAGTTAGTTCACTCGGACATCGCTGGTCCGTTTGAGACTACTTCAATAGGTGGAAGCAGATACTACATCACGTTCACCGACGACTTCAGTAGGAAGTGTTGGGTATACTTTCTGAAGGAGAAGGCAGAAGCTCTGGACAAGTTCCAAGAGTTCAAGGTGATGGCTGAGAAGGAAGTTGGGCAATCACTGAAGGTGCTCCGGACAGATAGAGGAGGGGAGTACACCTCTAAGCTGTTTGATGACTACTGCAGAGAATGGGGGATCTCACACCAGCTGACGGCGGCGTACTCGCCTCAACAAAACGGAGTGGCGGAAAGGAAGAACCTAACCATTATGAACATGGCGAGGAGCATGGTGAAGGGCAAAGGGTTGCCAAAGAAGTACTGGGCGGAAGCAGTACAGGTAGCGGTGTACTTGCTAAACCGTTGCCCAACCAAGAGTGTAAAGTTCAAGACACCGTTTGAAGCTTGGTGTGGGAGGAAGCCCAGTGTGAAGCACCTGAGGGTCTTCGGGTGTGTAGCATATGCTCACATCCCGGACCAGAGGAGGAGGAAGCTGGACGATAGAAGTGAGAAGTGCATTTTTGTAGGCTACGCTCCTGCGAGCAAGGCGTACAAGTTGTACAACCCGGAGACGGAGAAGGCCATTATCTCACGAGATGTGGTGTTTGAAGAAGGGAGTAGCTGGAGCTGGGATGAAGCAACGAGAGGGATCAAAGGAATGTTCTTCGAAGATGATGAAGAAGAGGATGGTCAGGAAGCAGAGGCTGAGATGGGAGGAGCTGAGCCACCATCACCACCCAGCAGGGAGCCAGGGGGAGCTCTCACTCCCTACTCTAGTGGAGCAAGCACTAGTAGAGGTGGTTCCAGTGGAGCAAGTACCAGCGGGAGTAAGGAGGATCGTCCTCAACCTCGGATGAGGAGGTTGGAGGAGATCTACGAGGAGACGGCACCAACTGCTAACAATTTTTCTTTGTATTGTCTCTTAGCAGATGTTGAGCCATACTCTTATGAGGAAGCAGCCAAAGAGAAAACTTGGAGGAGTGCTATGGATGTGGAGATAGCCTCCATTAAGAAGAACGACACCTGGAAGCTGGTGGATCCACCTGTAGGCCAAAAACCCCTCGGGGTGAAATGGGTCTATAAGGTGAAGAAAAACAAAGATGGGGGCGTGGAAAAGCACAAGGCGAGGCTAGTCGTGAAGGGCTACCGCCAAGTTCAGGGAGTGAACTATGATGAAGTCTTCGCACCGGTAGCGCGGATAGATACCATCCGGCTGATCATCGCGCTAGCCGCACATCACGGGTGGAAGATAATGCAGATGGACGTGGTCTCTGCTTATTTGAATGGCTACCTGGAGGAGGATGTGTACATCGAGCAGCCTCCAGGGTACGTGGTGAAAGGGCGGGAGAGAAAGGTCTGCAAGCTTGACAAGGCTCTCTACGGGCTGAAGCAGGGAGCTAGAGCTTGGAACGGCATGATAGATGTTTACTTACAGAAGCATGACTATCAGAAGAGCCCGCATGAGCACGCACTCTACACCAAGGTAGACAAGGATGGAGGCATGATGATTATCTGCCTATACGTGGATGACATAATCTTCACAGGGAACAATGCTGGGATGTATGAAGAGTTCCGGGGTATGATGAAAAGAGAGTTCGAAATGACGGACTTGGGTGAGCTGAGCTACTTTCTGGGAGTAGAGGTGCAGCAGAGAGAAGACGGGATCTTCATATCCCAGAAGAAGTATGCGGAGGAGATCCTAAAGAAGTTCAGGATGGAGAACAGCAAGCCCATCTCTACCCCTGCCGACCCTGGACTGAAGTTGAGCAAGGATTCAAGGGAAGGAGCGGTGGACTCCACGTTTTTCAAAAGTTTGGTGGGAAGTCTACGCTACTTGACCTTCACCCGACCGGACATCATGTATGCAGTCGGAGTGGTGAGCAGGCATATGGAGGAGCCAAAGGAAGACCACTTCACGGCAGCGAAGAGGATCCTGAGGTACATCAACGGGACAAGAGGTCACGGGCTGAAGTACTCCACTAGAGAGGAGCTGAAGTTAGTTGGATACTCCGACAGTGACTATGGAGGCGATGTAAACGATCGGAAGAGCACTTCCGGATATGCTTTCAACATGGGAACGGGGGTGTTCTCTTGGAGTTCAAAGAAGCAGGCTACGATAGCTCTATCATCTTGCGAGGCAGAGTATATTGCAGCAGCAGCTGGCACCTGCCAAGCCATCTGGCTAAGGAATCTGTTGGAGAGCTTGCAGCATGGAGTGGATGGGCCAACGACTATGTTGGTGGACAACATGTCGGCCATCCAGCTCGCGAAGAACCCGGTACTACATGGAAGAAGCAAGCACATCGAGACGAGGTATCATTTCCTAAGGGAGCAGGTAGAGTTGAAGACAGTGGAAGTGAAGTATTGCCCGACCGGAGAGCAAGTCGCAGACATCTTCACCAAGGCATTGAAGGTGGACACGTTCCTGAAGCTCAAAGGCAAACTCGGCATGTGCTGCCAAGTTTGAGGGGGAGTTTGTTGGGTTGACAATTTGACTTGGTCAAATTGTCAAAGTCCTTTTGTTTAAGTTTTTTTATTATTATCATTAAGTTTTCATGCATTTATGAATGGGAGAGAGAGAATGTAATAAATGGGTAGGTGGAGAGTTGTATTTATTAGGAGAGAGTTTTTGGGTTTTGGTTTTGCCTATAAATAGGCCTTGTGTAGTTCATTTCTTGCGGCTGAAAGCAGAGAAGAAAAATCCTCCCATCTTGTTTGAGTTTGTGAGAGAGAGCGCTGCAGCGCAAAGGGAGTTTTGGAAGTTGGTTTGCCGAGCGGGTAGAGGGGCAAGCCGGGCGAGTTGTTTCTAACCGGGCGACTAGAAGTAGAGGCCGCGCGGTCTGGCGAGCGCGCAGCGAGTGAGAGCCCGCGAGCTTTGTGTGACTCGCGTGTCAGGTGATCTCGGCAGGGGGAGCTCGCAGAGCGGGTGGAGCTCTCGCAGGTGGAGCTCGCACGGGTACAGGTCGCAAGTTGGGCGGTCAAGGTGCGAGTGGGGTGCAGGCTCGCCTGGTGTTTTAGGCGCGAGGTGGTGAAGGAGATCTCGCTGGGATTGAGCTCGCGAGTGGTGGCGGGAGCTCGCTCGCGAGAGGCGGTACTCGCCTATAGAGAGAAGGAGGCCGCGCGATTTGTTGCGGTCTCGCCGGGGTGTAACCGCGCGACCTGGCGGACTCGCCAAGTTGGTACTCGCTTAATAGGGGAGGTCGCGCGGCTTGACTTGGCGGGCTCGGTTTTGGTGTTGACCTGTGGTGCCAAGTGAAGTCATTTGGGGTTTGGGATCGCGTGGGAACCCATACACGTTTCCAACAGGAAATACTATGTCTATATAATATGGACAACCAGGTACCACTCAACCTGGGCGAGATACTAGCTATTTTCATTTGACACCGGGCTGAGAATGTGATGTTGGGAGCTATCCATGGCAGGAACTTCAACATCTACATCGCCAAGCAGATGGGGATCCGAACCTCCAAGCCCTTGGCTTGGCGAGGTAACACGATGGCGAGTAAGAGGCCATTCCTCCAGCAATGGGTGGTGGAGCTTTTGATTTAGATATTGGAATCAGTCTCGACGATGATCCTCACTCTCCAAAGATTCCTCCACCACCACCGCAACATTCTTCCCCAGTGCCAAGTCCTTCGACTCAATAGGATAACAATTTCTGGATGCTTCGCACATAGATACAGTAGATGGACACTGGAATTGATGCGCGGTTTGTGCAGATTTACAGTCGATTCGCCACACTTGTGTAGCATCACGATTCTTCTATGGATCGTATTTTGAGGGAGTTTGTGGTCCTGTGGACTCACTCTCCGCCAAGTAGGGATGGAAGCGATAATGACGACTAGGCTTGCTTTGCATTTTTGTATTTGGATCTTCTTATATTTTATTCAGCATGTTCATGTGTTTTTCTTTTTATTTAATCCAAAAAAATTTAGTGTTTTGCTTCATGAAATTTCTTTCAAGTTAACTTGGTGCTGATTTGGACTTTTCTTAGGGAAGTTTCTTTTGCATATAATTTCATTTTTATTTCATTCAAAAACATTAAGGACATTGTTTTACTTTAAGTATGGGGTGGTGGGTATTTCGCACCGATTTTAACGTTAATTTTTAAGCAAAACGGAAAAAAAAATTAAAAGTTTTAAAATTTTTAAAGTTATCTTTTGTTTTAGTTTAAAAAAAAGAAAGAAAAATATTCTTTTTTCAAAAAACTTTATAAAACCCGTTTAAAAATGCAAAAAATTAGAAAATCAAAACTTAATTTTTTAGAAAGGGACGTTTGAGATATTAGCTCAGCACAACTCCTAGTATTAGTGAGCCCGTCACTGATAATACCTCGAAAAATTTAAGAAATAACAAAAAAAATTAGATTTAATTTTATTAGAGAATTCTTTATTTCTAGGTTTACTCACTTGCGAATTTATAGTAGATTAACTTTTTCATAGTGTTTAGGAAATTTTAATGCTTTATTAGATTTTGAATTTTGGAGTAAAACTGTTGACTCATGTAGTGTTTCTAGTCACGCGCACATGTTAGTTGAATTTTGTGTAGAAATAACTATTTAGCATACTATTAGATTTATATTTTTCTAAATGTGTAGAAATAATTTATTCTACTTTTAACTCAAAAAAGGTTTAATCCAAGAATAATTTAGGTGAGTGCGTAGAAGTTAACTAGAGAAATATTACCCAAGTTGAGAGGGAAGATACTCTTTCTCAATGTCTAGAACTTGCCCTCTAGTAATTCTCAATACTTTGCGTAAGTTAAACTCATTAGTATAAATATGATATAGGCATTTTTTGGCATGTTTGAGCTTTTGCACCCGCGACCAACATTTTACCTTTGTTAAACCACTTTGAGCCTTTTCCCCAATCCTTTGTTTCAGGTCCCCCAAAATCTTCACCGAAGCCTAAAAAGCATCCTAAACACACCTAAGTCCGAAATCAAACTAGTAATTTGAAAATCTTAGTGAGTGATTTGATGTACTTTATTATTATGGTGGCTATTTTCATTAAAAATAAAATAGCTGATTTTTCTCCCTTTTATAAAACATAAAAATTATAAAAAGATCTCAAAAAGGAAAAAAAGAGAAATAAAAATGGAAAATCAAGAAGTGAAAAAAAGGAGTTTGGAAAATGACTTCATTCTTGTAATGCCATGTTTAGTTAAAGAAATTTTGTGCAAGCTCTTTTTAGATTTAGGTATGACTAGCCGTCATATTTTATCTTTGAGTATCCACACCATAAATCTAAGCCTACATTTCAACCTAGCTAAGTTCTATTGATTTATGCTTATGAGTTAGACTAGTATCATGGCAAGAGCGTGAAAGGGAAAGGACATGACCATTATCATTGGATTTTTTTGGAGGGTAACCCGATTTTTGATATTGTGTAATGTGGATCTTAGTGAACAAGCTACTCACTCCGTAAATATAATTTTAGGATTTATCGGTATTTCTTTTTAAAATTAGAAATAATAAATGTATTTTTTTGAAAATTATAAAAAAAATTGTATGTTGAGTAAGTTTTTCTGCTAAGATATCTACGATCATATGCATAAGACTTCGCATTTTACTTATTAGGTTAAAATTTTTTTTATTGCGTTAAATTTTTTTTACTCCCTACGAAGAGTTGATTTCTCTGAATTAGCAAGCAGATAAGTATGAGGGTATTTGATTACTCTTATTTTATTTTTATTTTTATAAAGATTTTATTTAACAATTATTTATTTTGTATTTATATTTTATTATTTACGACTCTAATTTTTTTTGTATTTCAGTCAAATTTGGATAAAGAATAGCATTTTGGAGCTTACTGGAATAATTAGGGAAATTTTTAGAGGATTTCAGGAAAAATCACAAGTTCACATCATGGTCACAGGCATGACCAAGGGGTGAGACCATTACCACAGGTCATTCCCCGCCTCCAGCTCCCAGAACACTTATCGCCACATTAGATTAAAATTACATGCCCTTATCACGGGCATGATTGGAGGTGTGACCTCTTGTTTAAGGGCGTGCCTCACAAATTAAAGTAGCAGTTCGCACCGTCAATATGTTTCAGCATACATGCTGTGGTTGCGGGCCTGACAAGCTGGCATGACAAGCTGAGCGAGCTATCCTGACAAGCTGGGCGAGCTGGTCTAACGAGCTGGGCGAGCTGGCCTGACGAGCTGGCCTGATGAGCTGGGCGAGCTGGCTTGACGAGTTGGACTGACGAGTTGGCCTGAAGAGCTGGGCGAGCTGGCATGACGAGCTGGCCTGACGAGCTGGGCGATCTGGCCTGACGAGCTGGCCTGATGAGCTGGCCTGACGAGCTGGCCTGACGAGCTGGGCGAGCTGCGGCCTGCCTGGCGAGCTGCGACCTGCTTGGCGAGCTGCGGCCTAGGCGACTCCTTAAAGGGGTCGGGGGGTTTGACAAATAATTCATCCCCCTATTAGTATATTATGCAGATTGAGCCTTAATTGGCCACCAAGAGTGCCAAACCTCTTGAAAAGCTTAAAAATGCATAGCTTGTCTCATACCTTGCTTTGGGGCTCTCTCTTCGCGAATACGTGATTGCACAAAATCCCCACTCTTTTCGAGCGGTTTCTATGCTCGGAAAGAAACATCCAACCCAACGTATTCGCTGCATAGCCTTCTTGGAGCCGAAAACACTTGGCCTCCCGGGGGTTCAACCTGTCACGCCAGCTAATGGGAGCCTGGATGAGGAGATCATCTCGGGGGTGGGACTTGCTCTCCCCGAGGCACATTCGACCCAACCAACTAGTGGGAGCCTGGATGAGGAGATCCTCTCGAGGGGGGGGGGACTTGCTCTCCCCAAGGCACGTTTGACCCAACCAGCTAGTGAGAGCCTGGATAAGATCCTCTCGGGGGTGGGACTTGCTCTCCCCGAGGCACATTCGACCCAACAAGCTAGTGGGAGCCTGGATGAGGAGATCCTCTCATGGGTGAGACTTGCTCTCCCAGAGGCACATTCGACCCAACCAGCTAGTGGGAGCCTAGATGAGGAGATCCTCTCGAGGGCAGGACTTGCTCTCCCCGAGGCACATTCGACCCAACCAGCTAGTGGGAGCCTGGATGTGGAGATCCTCTTGGGGGTGGGACTTGCTCTCCCAGAGGCACATTCGACCCATCTAGCTAGTGAGAGCGTGGATGAGGAGATCCTCTCGGTGGTGTGACTTGCTCTCCCTGAGGCACATTCGACCCAACCAGCTAGTGGGAGCCTGGATGACGAGATCCTATGGGGGGGACTTGATCTCCCCGAGGCACATTCGACCCAACCAGCTAGTGGGAGCCTGGATGAGGAGATTGAAAGAATTGGTTCCTAAACACCTAGAGGGGGGGGGGTGAATAGGTGCAATTCCTTTTTTTTACTAAGGCAGAATATTAATTCAGATATTCAAACCAATTCTATCAGTTCTACAGCTACCATAATCACAGAATTCACAGAATTACACACAAGCACAGATTGCACACAGTTTTATAGTGGTTCCCCAAGGTCTGGGTACATCCACTTTCCCCCCTTCGCCTGTCTAGCAGTGTGCTAGATTCGGCCTAACTTCTTCTCTTCACCTCAGATCCGCAGATCTTACAGCTCAGAACACAAACAAGGCTCCTACAACTCAGAGTGAGTCCACACTCCTACAGCTCAGGCAATCTGCCCTACCTCAGCTTTCAACAAGGCCTACAACTCAGAGATAACAATCTCCTATAACTCAGTCTCACAGCCCTACCTCAGCCTTCAATAAGGCCTACCACTCAGAGAAATTAATCTCCTACAACTCAGCCTTTATAAATCAGGCTTACAACTCAGATCTTATAAAGATCCTACAGAAAATAGATTTAAGTTTGTAATATACCACCACCCTGGTTGAGAGAGAAAGAATGACAGGTTTCTTGATCAGTTGTTGGAAGAATCTGATGGCAGAGAACAATCACTCTTAGCTTTCTTCAAAGCTTCTTGAATCTGAACTCAGTAGGGTTGATCTCCTTTGAAGTTGATCTTCAATCATCTTCTTTCTTGAAATTCATATCTCAATCTGAATCCTTCTTGGCAGACTAGTTCAGAATCTGCACTTGAGAGACTTGTTGATGTAAGTCCTTTTCTTCACTTCAATAGATGGAGCTCTCTCTCTCCAAATTCTTCTGAAGATTCTTCTGAATTCTTCTTTTAATTCTCTAGACAAACTCAGAGCAGATCACCACTTGAGAATGTCTTCTTAGATCTTCTGACGAAAATCTTCTTCTATTTTTATGTATGTGTATCTCTATTATTCAGTATATCTGTTGTGCTCATCTGTTGAAGGAGAATGCCTTTATATAGACTTCCTCCATGGTAACCGACTGATCCGGTTTCTAACAAACTTCTGACAGCTCTGATAGTTGCAGTAGACCGGTTGGTAATGGCAGCTGTCAAGTAATCCAGTCACTTCTTGAAACTCTGTCTCTGTCAGCAAAGTGTCGAGACTGAACTTCATCATGTGTCGACACAAGTAGACTAAGTGTCGACACAAGCCTTGGTGGTGTCGACACAGCTCCCTTGGTGTTGACACTACTTCTCGACACAGCTTCTGTAGAATGTGTCGACACTAGTTCTGTGTGTGTCGACACAGTCATTTTTCTTCACAATAAATCAACTTTGTTGAAACTCTGCTGTGTGTCGACACAAGTCCTGTGTGTCGACACAGTTGATGTCGACAAAGTCTTCTGTGTGTCGACACTAGTTCTGTGTGTCGACACAGTTGATGTCGACTAAGCTTTTCTGTGTGTCGACACTGCCTCTGTATGTCGACACAGTTTCTTCTGGTGTCGACACAGCCTTTCCAAGTGTCGACACAATTAACTCCAAGTGTCGACACAGCTTTTCTCCAGTGTCGACACAATCCTTCATAAGTGTCGACACAACTTCTTCTGGTGTCGACTTATGGACTTAGAAACTTTTTCCTGCATTCCTGCATTTTCTTAACCTGCACATATAAACTCAAAACAACATCAAATACACCTTGATGCATATCATTTAGTAAGGTGAGACTTCTTCAAATCTGGTACACATTTTCCAATGTACCCAACAATCTCCCCCTATTTGGAGAAGTCATAACCCTTAGTCAATGATATACACCATTCATAATAAACACACATAATGATGTATAAAAACATTATATGACAGAGAATCTTATAAACAAAACATGTATAAAATGTCATCACAAAATAATGATGCAACCAGAATAAGCATTCATCATTGTTTTGTTTCAACTTTCAAAAGTTTCTTTAACAATAGTTTACATAGATTTTTAACAATAAAGATTACAATGTTGTAAAATCTAGTAAATCTATCCTAAGGCTTCTCAGGCTCCTTGATGACTATGCCTTTGCCTGACTGAATCTTGGCTTGTACTGGAGCTTCTGTATCTTCAGCTGGCTTTTTGCCCTTCAGATCTTTCTTCTTTTGCTCTTCAGCCCTTATTCTTTGCCTTTCAAAATAGTGAAAAGGCTTTGGGAAGTATTTGCTAGTCTCTTAAGCATTAGGAGGTAGCTTCCCAGCTTTTGGCTTTCTTCTATATTGTAGAATGGCTTCCTGTCTAGCTTCATGCTTTTGCCATTCTTACTCAGTATACCATTTGCCCCTATCATGGGTCTTGTCCTTCACAGCCTTCCAAGCAGTCAATATAATATTTCTGGAAGTAGGTCTCCACTGCTCAAAATCGGGCTTCAACTCAGCCTGTTCTCTGAACTTTTTCTTAGACAATAGAGCTTCCTTCTGAGCATCCTTGTCAGCCCCTAACATTTCCACTTTCTCAATAAAAATATTTTTAGCATCCTTTGGAGGGCTGTACATTGACTGTACTTCTTGGTGAATCATATCAAAGTCTGCTGGAGGGTAAATGACCTGAGCAACTTCAGGTTGATCACCTCCAAAATAAGTAGGGTGTATACCTGACTCAGCTACATTATCATCATTACAGAGGGGTGGATATCCAAGGGTGGCTCTGATGCTATTAGATATCCATTTAGCATGATCTGAGCCAGCTTTGACTAACACTCTCTCCCCCTTTATGACTTCTCTTGCAATATGATCTCTGAGGTCATCTTTCTGAAATCTGACTTGTTCATCTAGATAATTAACACCATCTTTATAAAATGACCTTAACTTCAGTAGCTGATCAGAAATGGTCTTTTGAGAATTCTTAATAGCTGTTTGTACAGCAGCTAGACCTTCTTGTAATTGCTTATCAAAATCTGACTTGGCTTTAGCCCTTTGCCTCAGTCTGGGCAGCAGCAGTATTCTTAAGTTCTGTAACAATCACATTATGTGATTCAGTCAGATTATCATTCATTCTAAGTTGATTCTCTAGAACATAGCCATGCTTAATAGCTATTTCATCAACTTGAGTCTTTATGCCTACTTGTTGTTTTGCAAGATAGACTACATCATTGCCACCTTTGTGGAAGCAATCTGTCATTTCCTTCTTGTTCTGATTTACTTCAAATCTTATTGATTTTATATCTTGAGCCAAGGAGAATTGCAGATCTTTATGGGTCTCATCCATATATTTCTCCATGACAATCCTTTGTTCATCTAACTTTACTTGTAATGAGACTAATAAGGAGCTATAATCAGTTGCTGGGGCAGATTGTGGAGCAGTTTGCAATGCCCTCTTATAGCTTTGGCTCCTTTTGAAAACCATCAGTTTTCTCTTCTTGGCTTGTATTTCTGCTTCATCTTCAGAAGCTGAGGTACTGGCTATATCAACTCTTTCCTTAGGACTGAGAGGCAATTCCTGTTCAGTACTAGGTTGCTCCCCCTGAGTCCCTTACTCCTCCCCCTCAGTTCTTACTTGCTCCTCCTCAATGTTAACTTGCTCCCCCTCAATTTCTGCTTTCTTCCCTTCAATTTCAGTTTGCTCCCCCTCAATGTTAGCTTGCTCTATATCAGTGAACATTCAAGGGTAAACTATTGTTGAGTAGGGACTTGAGGCACCACCAACTCAGGAGCATCAGCAGCTGCAGATGTATCCTCCATGATAACATCTTGTGCTTGACTGTTAAGTTGAGTGGTCTGGTCAGCATCAATCAAGGACTCAGTTAGTATTTCATCCTCATTATTGAAAATTGATTGATTAACTTCTTGAATTACCTCAAGAATAGTTTGTGTAGCCATTTCACTTTCCAAGTGTGTTGGCTCTTCCTCAAGATGAGGCTCCCCCTGCACCTGAGCACCATCTGCAATATCTTATGTAGGAGATTTTTCAGGAATCTCTGGCCTCTCTTCATCAGGCATGTCCTTTGTTAGGACTCTATCCCATCTGGAGATTATCCTTATGTTCATTCTTCTCATATGGTTGATCTTAAAACCAGTAATCTGTTCCATTACTTCTGGAATTATTCTAGCCAAGTATATACTCATGATTCTTCCCAGATTTGGCTTCTTAATGCTTTCTTTAATCTTTTCAAAAATTACTGCAGACCAATCTGTGTTTAGTCTGTAGATAATCCTGGCCATCGGGCTGAACATATAGGCTGAAACCCTATCATGTCCCCCTGGCTTGCAGAGAATGACTTTTCCAACCACTTGTGAAAGGAATTTGCCTTGTAGATTCATCCATTTTCTATTCATTGCAGACCCAATCTTCATGGTGAGATCCAATCCACACCACTGAAGTGCTTCCCTAGTCTTGGTTGTGGTTACTTCTTCTTCTTCTTCTTCTTCTTGAGTTCTTGGGATTTGAAGGGTTTTCCTCAAGCTTTTCAAGGTAAGTTTAACTTTAACTCCCTGAACTATAGATTTGATCTTAAGTCCAGTTGAATCCAAAGTAGCTGCGCCATAGAATTCCAGTATTACTTTCTTCCATATCTTAGTAGGTTCAGATACCAGAAATTCCAAACCATTTTCTGCAATTAGGGTTACTACTACTTTAATTTCTGGTTCTGCATTGTCAAAGGCGTTGTATACCAGCTCATAGCCTTCGTTGACATTATCTTCAAGCTTTGGCGCCATTGGGGTTGAGAGAAAGCTTGGATTGAGAAGAGAGAATTTGTCGACACAGGGTTTTGTTCTCGAGAGCGTGTCGACAGACTATGTTGTTCACCTATTTATACCTTTCTAGATAATGAAGGTGAAAAGGCATGTCATAGTTCTCTTAATGTGTCGACACTATTGAAAAGTGTCGACACAGACTTCTAATGCCTCGACATCAATTCTATTTGTCTTGGTCGAGTTCGACGAAGAGCCCGTGAAGTCGTCGATTTGAGGTCGACGATTTGTTGTTGAATTTGCGCTCGATGATATGTGTCAATTCTGCACTCGACGAAATCTGTGTGTTGATTCTCAGTGTCGACACAACTTCTGGATGTGTCGACACAACTTCTCTGAAGATTCAACACCTTTTCTCTAGATGTGTCGACACCACTTTCCGGGAGTGTCGACACCAACTACTATGTGTCGACATAGACAACTTTTTGTGTCGACACAATTTTACTTAACCAAATTTGTTAAACTAATTTATGTTCAGCATTCCTAATTCAATTTTGAAATTATTGAATTTAGTTTCATCGAAAGGCTTAGTAAACATATCAGCAAGTTGTACATCAGTATTAACAAATTGTAAAGAAATATCTTCTTTCTCTACATGATCTCTAAGAAAATGATATCTTATTTCTATATGCTTAGTTCTACTATAAGAAACAAGATTATGAGCAATAGAAATAGCACTAGTAGAATCACATAATAATGGAGTTCTACTTACCTGAATACCATAATCTTCTAACTGATGTTGTATCCATAACAGCTGTGCACAACAACTTCCTGTAGCAACATACTCAGACTCAGTTGTGGAAATTGCCACACTGGTCTGCTTCTTACAGCTCCATGACACCAGTCTTCCTCCTAGAAATTGACAGGTGCCTGTTATGCTTTTCCTGTCTACTTTGCAACCTGTAAAGTCTGCATCTGAATAGCCAATTAGCAGAAAATCTCTATTCCTAGGATACCAAAGACCTAGATTAGGTGTGCCCTTAAGATATCTCAAAATCCTTTTGACAGCAGTAAGATGAGATTCTTTAGGGCAGGATTGGTACCTAGCACAGACACATATAACATACATGATATCTGGTCTACTAGCAGTCAGATATAGGAGGGAGCCAACTATCCCTCTATATAAAGATTCATCTACAGGTTTCCCTGCATCATCTTTGCTTAGAGATATACTTGTCCCCATAGGAGTTCTCATGATAGTGGATGACTCCATACCATACTTCTTAATTAACTCCTAGGTGAACTTAGACTGGGATATGGACAAGCCATCATCAGTCTGTCTTACTTGGAGACCTAAGAAGAACTTAAGTTCTCACATACTGCTCATTTCAAATTTATCTTGCATAAGTTTTGCAAACTTTCTACAAAGGTTACTTTCAGTAGAACCAAATATTATGTCATCAACATATATTTGGACTAGGATAATCTTTCCTTTGGATTCCCTAATGAATAGAGTCTTGTCTATTTTCCCCCTTGAGAGCTTATTCTCAATGAGGAAAGTAGACAAGGTTTCATATTAAGCCCTTGGGGCTTGTTTCAACCCATACAAAGCTTTCCTAAGTCTATAGACATAAGTAGGATTGAGTGGATCAACAAAACCTGAGGGCTGTTCTACATAGACCTCCTCTTTTAAGTCTCTACTTAATAATGCAGACTTAACATCCATCTGGAACACTTTGAAGCCTTGATATGATGCATAGGCTAGAAATAGCCTGATAGCTTCCAACCTTGCCACAGGGGCAAAACTCTGATCAAAGTCTATGCCCTCCCTATCTGTATCCTTTGGCAACTAGTCTTGCCTTGTTCTTCACTATGATCCCACTCTCATCAAGCTTATTTCTATAAATCCACTTTGTCCCTATGACATTGTGGCCCTTTGGTTTTGGAACCAAATCCCAGACCTTGCACCTTCTGAATTGATTTAACTCCTCCTGCATAGCATCAATCCAGTGAGGGTCTTGTATAACTTCTTCAAATCTCTTGGGTTCCACTTGAGATAAGAAGCTAGAGCAAAGAACTGTGTTTAAGTTCCTGCTTCTTGTTTGTACTCCTTATCTTGGATCACCAATGATCTGGTGTGCATGATGATCCTTTAACTGTCTAACTGCTGGAGGTAATCTATCAGCAGTTTGACCTTCTCCAAACTCTTCATTATGCTGCACCTCATGGTCTTCATCAGCATCTTGAGTGTCTTGTACTCCCCATGTACAGCAACTATCATTTTCCTCATCCTGCTTTGTAGTTGGATCTTCTCTGATAGTAAGCTGGTCCATCTTCTGTTGTATATCTGTGGAGCTACAAGAACTACTTGGCAACTCACTATTAATAAGTCTAGTTTCATCAAAGATGACATGAACTGACTCTTCTACAACTTGAGTAGCCAAATTGTAGACCCTATAAGCCTTACTATTGTTGTTGTACCCAACAAATATCCCAACTTGGGATTTGGCAGCAAACTTAGTTAGGTGAGATTTGCCATTGTTAAGCACATAGCACTTGCAACCAAAGATCCTAAAATAGGATAAGTTTGGTTTTCTGCCTTTCATAACCTCATAGGGTGTCTTTTTGTGGCTTTTGGTGATGGAAGCCCTATTGAGCACATGGCATGCAGTGTTTACTGCCTCAGCTCAAAAATATTCTGGGAGAGAAGTATCACTCAATAGTGTTCTTCCAGCCTCAATCAATGTCCTATTCTTTCTCTCAGCAATGCCATTTTGCTGAGGTGTTCTAGGTGAGGAGAATTCCTGGTGAATCCCAAATTCTTCACACAATCTTGTCATACTTTCAGATTGGAATTCAGTTCCATGGTCACTTCTGATTTTGACCACTGAACTATCTAATTCATTCTGAATTTGTTTGACTAAATTGCTGAGGACCTTTGGGGTTTCAGATTTCTGCCTCAGAAAGAATACCCATAAGAATCTAGAATAGTCATCTACAACCACAAAAGTGTAGACCTTCCTACCTAGGCTCTGAACTGGCATAGGACCAAATAAATCCATATGCAAGAGGTATAAGCACCTCACTGAGTCTTTGGTTTCTAGGCTATGAAAGGAGTATCTAGTCTGCTTGCCTTTTTGACAAGCTGAACATATTCCATCCTTATAACACTTAACTTGAGGACCATTCCTCACTAATTCTTTACTAAAGAGTTGGCCAATAGTCTTGTAGTTAAGATGAGCTAGCCTCTTGTGCCATTTGACACAATGAGAGACTTTCTCTTCAGCCACAAGACAGATAGGAGAATTTCTATTCTCACACTCAAAGTTTAGGCAATACACATTTCTTTTTCTATATCCAGTCAATATGATTTTTTGATCACTTGACCTCTTGATATGACACCCATTCTTGACAAATGAAATATCATATCCTAGATCACTCAACTGGCTTATGCTTATTAGGTTGTGTTTCAAACCCTTCATATAGGCCACTTGAGTGATAGTGATTAAGTTGTTAGAAATGTTACCAAACCCTTTGATGACTCCTTTTTCAGAGCCACCAAAGATTACTTTAGGCCCATTCATTATTGGTGAGTAGTCCTTCAGCAATCCTCTTGTTCCAGTCATGTGCCTGGAACATCCACTGTCCAAGTACCATATAGGGGTATGGCAACTTGGACTCACCTGCAACAAAGATTACTTAACCTTAGAACCCAAATAACTTTTGGGTCCTTGGTTCAAGTTAGCCTGAAACTTAACAAATCTGCCCGCAGCTCTTCTAACAGGCAGACTGCTATTCTCCTTGACACTGGTGTTGTGCCAACAGTCTAAGGCATAATGGACTATCTTGCCACAGCACCAGCACTTAAACTTATTATACCACTTTTTAGGTACAATCTTAGTTGTATTGTTGGCAGCAGATCTGTTGTTTTGTGTTGGGGCTTTGCCTTTATTATTGGACTTAGCAGCACATGCAGTTCTCTTAAAGCCTATTCCTGCCTTACCCTTTTGTGACACAAAGTCATCTATTAAGGGTAGGATAGATTTTGGCTTAGAGAAACTAGCCACAATCTCCTTTTCTTTCTGAAGTCTATTTTCCAGACTTTTGATCCGATCATTTTTGAATGTGATTGTTCCCATTTGAATAACAGTTATGTTTTTCAATTTGGCAATCTCATTCATCTTTTGATCCAGCAGCTTCTCTGAATCAGATGCAGCCAACTTAAGAGCTGCAATTTCCTTAGCCTGATGTTTGGCCAGGTTTTTGCTTCTCTTGAGTGCCTGCAACAAATCCTCATATTCATCTATCAGCTGATGAATATCTCCTTCAGATTTAGACCCATCTTCATCTCTTGATGGAGATGCATCTGATTCTGACCCAGTGAAGTAATCAGAATCTACAGATAAATTTTTTACCTTACTGGGGCCAGGCTGATCCTGGCACTGGTCTTCTTCAGACACTGCCATCAATCCTTTGCACTGATGGTCTTCTTGCTCATAGATAGAGTCCAGTAATTGCATGAACTCATCCTCTTCTTCTGTTGCAAACAAACCAATATATGCCTCAGCCTCAGATTCAGACTCTGAAGTTGATTGATCTGTCCAACTTTTCTCTTTCTCTGCAACCAAGGATTTCTCCTTCTTGCTCTTGTGCTGAGATTTCTTTTTATTAGCAGACTCCTTCCTTTTGTCTGGACAGTCAACCACAACATGTCCAGGTTTGTTGCAGCAATAGCAAATAATCTTTGATGTAGTTGACTTGCTAGACTTTGTCCCACTCCTGTCCTTCCTGGATGATTTCCTCTTCTGATAATAGTCATTCTTGGACTGAGATGAGGATGGCTTAGATTTCCACTACTTCTTCTTTAAGAACCTCTGGAACTGCCTTGTGAATGCTGCAAAGTCTTCATCAGAATTACTGCTATCTGTACTGTGATTATCAGAATTTTCTGAAATCACTTCTGCATCTTCCTTAGGAGAAGATGGAGACATTCTCCTATTCTTCCTTGTGGCTTCTACCTTGAAGGCCACTGACTTTTCTCTATAGTCACCCTTTGTATTTTTCCCTTCCTCCTTTCTGGCTAACAGCTGCATCTCATAAGACAGCAATTTTCCAAACAGTGTTGGAGGTGAAATCTCTGCCAGTCTAGCCACTTCCCTTATGACACAGATCTTTGTATCCCAATCCTTAGTCAAAGACCTAAGGAATTTTTCATTCAGCTCATATGTACTGAATATTCTTGCATAAGACATTAATTCATTTACAATCATGTAGAACTTCTTATAACATTCAGTTATACTTTCAGACTTGGCCTGTCTGAAACTCTCATATTCTTGATTAAACATAGACTTTCTATCTTGCCTAACCTCTTCAGAACCCTCCATATAGACAATCAATATGTCCCACATCTCCTTGGAGGTTTTGTAGTGAATTAGATTCTGGAATGTTGAATCATCAATGACACTCACTATAATATTCTGTGCTCTTTTATCCATTGTAGCCAAGATAATCTCATCCTTAGTCATCTCTGAAAAATCCTTTGGTATTCTTTGATTGGCATCAAGAACAGAAACCTTCATTGGAACATATGATCCTTCCTTAACTGTTATATAGATTCTAGGATCAGATGCCTCCCTAAATAATCTGACCATTTCCTTCCAAATTCCAAAGATTTCCTTCCTGCAAATAGGCAATTTCATTGCACCAAGTTCTTTATGGTTTTCTCCTGAACCCATTTTCTTGAGCTTATTTCTGCCTTACAGATCTCACTCAGACTGTTAAGTCTATCTTTGAGGAACCTGGCTCTGATACCACTTGAAAGAATTGGTTCCTAAAAACCTAGATGGGGAGGGGGGGGGGGGGGTGAATAGGTGCAATTCCTTTTTTTTACTAAGGCAGAATATTAATTCAGATATTCAAACTAATTCTATCAGTTCTACAGCTACCACAATCACAGAATTCATAGAATTACACACAAGCACAGATTGCACATAGTTTTATAGTGGTTCCCCAAGGTCTGGGTACATCCACTTTCCCCCCTTCGCCTATCTAGCAGTGTGCTAGATTCGGCCTAACTTTTTCTCTTCACCTCAGATCCGCAGATCTTACAGCTCAGAACCCAAACAAGGCTCCTACAACTCAGAGTGAGTCCACACTCCTACAACTCAGGCAATCTGCGCTACCTCAGCCTTCAACAAGGCCTATAACTTAGAGATAACAATCTCCTATAACTCAGGCTCACAGCCCTACCTCAGCCTTCAACAAGGCCTACCACTCAGAGAAATTAATCTCCTACAACTCAGCCTTTATAAATCAGGCTTACAACTCAGATCTTATAAAGAACCTACAGAAAATAGATTTAAGTTTGTAATATACCACCACCCTGGTTGAGAGAGAAAGGATGGCAGGTTTCTTGATCAGTTCTTGGAAGAATCTGATGGCAGAGAACAACCACTCTTAGCTTTCTTCAAAGCTTCTTGAATCTGAACTCAGTAGGGTTGATCTCCTTTGAAGTTGATCTTCAATCAGCTTCTTTCTTGAAATTCAGATCTCAATCTGAATCCTTCTTGGCAGACTGGTTCAGAATCTGCACTTGAGAGACTTGTTGATGTAAGTCCCTTTCTTCACTTCAATAGATGTAGCTCTCTCTCTCCAAATTCTTCTGAAGATTCTTCTGAATTCTTCTTTTAATTCTCTAGACAAACTCAGAGCAGATCACCACTTGAGAATGTCTTCTTAGATCTTCTGACGAAAATCTTCTTCTGTTTTTATGTGTGTGTATCTCTATTGTTCAGTATATCTATTGTGCTCATCTGTTGAAGGAGAATGCCTTTATATAGACTTCCTCCATGGCAACCGGCTGATCTAGTTTCTAACAAACTTCTGACAGCTCTGACAGTTGCAGTAGACCAGTTGGTAATGACAGCTGTAAAGTCATCCAGTCACTTCTTGAAACTCTGTCTCTGTCAGCAAAGTGTCGAGACTGAACTTCATCATGTGTCGACACAAGTAGACTAAGTGTCGACACAAGCCTTGGTGGTGTCGACACAACTCCCTTGGTGTTGACACTACTTCTTGACACAACTTCTGTAGAATGTGTCGACACTAGTTCTGTATGTGTCGACACAGTCACTTTTCTTCACAATAAATCAACTTTGTTGAAACTCTGCTGTGTGTCGACACAAGTCCTATGTGTCGACATAGTTGATGTCGACAAAGTCTTCTGTGTGTCGACACTAGTTCTGTGTGTCGACACAGTTGATGTCGACTATGCTTTTCTGTGTGTCGACACTGCCTCTGTATGTCGACACAGTTTCTTCTGGTGTCGACACAGCATTTCCAAGTGTCGACACAATTGACTCCAAGTGTCGACACAACTTTTCTCCAGTATCGACACAAGCCTTCATAAGTGTCGACACAACTTCTTCTGGTGTCGACTCATGGACTTAGAAACTTTTTCCTGCATTCTTGCATTTTCTTAGCCTGCACATATAAACTCAAAACAACATCAAATACAACTTGATGCATATCATTAAGTAAGGTGAGGCTTCTTCAAATCTGGTACACATTTTCCAATGTACCCAATAGAGATCCTATCGGGGGTGGAACTATGCGTGTCACTCAAACTTTACTAAATTCAACATCCTCAACCGGGGAAAATTTTAAGATACATGACCCCCTGACTCAGCTGGTCAGGGGTAGAGCTCATTACAAGAATAAGAAAAAAAATACCTCTCCAAGGCAAGGCACCTATAGGCTGCTTGAGCACGATGGCCATCATTCGCCTCCTCTGATACCTCTATCCTGCTCAGGCTCTCCATGATCTTCTCCATCTCTTCTGCTTTGGCTATCCAGGATATGGTATTGACAGCCGTGACGTAGTTCTGCCTTGCCATCCTGGGGTCTCCCCTGATCCTGTCTTGGACCCCTCCTGAGTTGAACTTGAGGTACTGGTGGAAAGAGGATGGAAAATAATGAAAGGTGCTGATGAGAGGCCTTCTGAAGATGGCGTTATAACTGCTCGAGGTATCAACAATGACGAACTGATAGTTCCTTGAGTTCCCCCCAACTTCACCTGGAGTCTGACTCCACCTTCTACCTCCTTCCTTTCCCCTGAAAATCTGAATAGGGGTCCGTCAGAGGCCAACACTCTCCTTGGTTCCACCTTCATCCCGTCAAACGCCTTCTTGTAAATGACATTGACGGAGCTTCCGTTGTCAACAGAGATCCGGGAGATGGTGTAGCCTTCGATGACTGCCTGGATGACCAGCGCATCGCAGAACGGATCCTCGTGATCTGTCATGTCCTTAATTAAGAAGGTGATCCTTTCCTCTTGGGGCGGGGTCTGGGATGTTGAAGCAACGCTCCGTCGGTACATGATATGGAGGCTTGCCTTCCGAGTGGCTTCAATCCCCACTCCACCATGGATCACTCCTATACCTCCTCGTGTTCCTACGTCAACCCGGTCCTCACACACGTCATCTCCCCCTTCTCTGGGTAGAACTTCTTCAATCCGCAACGGCGGCTACTGCTGGGTAGGGGCTCTCGCCTCTCTCACTTCCAGGAATTCGGGGCAGGTAGTTGTGGCGTGACCCTCTACCTGGTGGAAGTCACAGTACGACAACACTCTTCCTTCCCTCCTTTGACGGGCTGGGTGATTTCTCCCATTACCTCTTCCCCTTCTTCCTATCTCCATAGCTTGCTGCGGTGGGGGTAGGAGCTGCCTAGGGGCTTGCCTCTAGAAGTTGAACCTCCCTTAGCCTCCATGAAAGTTCCCCCCACCCTGGACGAGACCTCTTCCTGGATCCTGAACGGGCCCTCCCTGCTGTCTCCAACCTGGCTCCTGACCTTCCTGCGGTCCATAGAACCCCTGAGCTTTCTGCTCTTCTCTCCTTCTTCCCTCCTGATGCCTCGAGCCACCTTGCTCCTTCGACTCTGCCTCTATTAACCTTGCTAACTTCTTGACGAACGCCGGGTCGGCCGTCTCGGTTGCTATCTCCTCCGCCGCCCTTTCCATCAGCTTCTCGAAGGAAAGGGGGGACTTTCGGGTCAGGCTCATCTTGAAGAACCCTTCGTTCAACCCCACCGTGAATGTCATCTGAAGGGCATACCCTGGCATCTCCTGGATATCCAGGATCTCTTCTTGGAATCTGTCGACGCAATGGGCCAGCGACTCCTCGGCCCCCTGCCTTATCAGGAAGATGGACTCATGACTCTTCTTCCTCTTCTTGGAGGTGGAGAAGCGAAGCTGAAAGCTCCGGCTCAAGTCCTCGAACCCATAGATCGATCTCGGTGGGAGTTGGTGGAACCAGTACCTTGCCTTGTCCTTCAACGTGATCGCAAAGAGACGACACTTGAAGGCATCCGTCATCGGCCTGATGTAGATGACATCCTCAAACCACTGCAGATGCTGGAAATGGTCATCCTTCCCAGTATAGTAAGCCATGTCAGGCTCTCTGAACCCCTCGGGAACAGGAGCTGAGATGATCAGCTCGCTAAAGGGTGACCCCCTGAGGGGTGGTCTCGCCACCTCTACTCGTGCGACCTGCTCCCCTGGAAGCCTAGCACTCGCCGGGCTGGGGAACAACTCCCGGCCGGTGAGGTCTCGCTCGACCCCCTCTTCCATCCTCTCCTTCCCAGGCCGTTTTCCTGGTGCACTTACTTCTCCCCTTGCTGGGGTCATCTCGTCTAGGTCCCTGGGAGATAGCTCTCCAAGAAAACTGGGAGCAGTCTTGCCAAGATCCCTGAGAGCTAAGTCCTGAGGGGTGGGGGTTGAGCAGTTATCTTGAGGAGCAATACTTCACAACATCTCCATGATGCCTTGGATGGACGCCATGAACTCTTCCCTTCCCACAAAGGGTCCTAGGTTGGGGGTCTCGCGGGAGTCATCACTACCTCCCTGACCTCCAGCCATGACACTATCCTGAGATCTTCTATGTTGGTCACTCTCTACGCTCACCCCACCAAAATGTTAAAACCGAGAAATCGGTCTCTGTGGAGTTCAGGGTCCCTAAAAAGGGGTGACCTCACACCTACTACACTCAGGAGAACGTCACAGACCAAAGGATCAAGAAGTTAGGAACAAACCCTCGGCTCTAGCGCGGAGGTCCCACCTCACACCCAGAAGACCTTTGAGGTCTCCCCCTCCCTAGCCAATGCTTGAGCTAGGTGCCTTGGAGGAAGAAAGTAGAGGGATTTAAGTGGCTAAGAAGCAATGCCCTCCAAGGCACCCTCAAGGGTCTATTTATAGTTTTCTGAGAATGGCCTGCAAATAACCAATCTCTGCTGCCCCAAAAATTACCGAAATGCCACCGGGTTAGTCTGCCAACAACCAAATCCCGCTATTTTGTACAGCTATTCACAGACCACCATAGGCAAAAGGGCAGACCCTCAAGCTGGAGAGAGCTAGGCGGCCTGGGCGAGACCAAGGCTGGCAAGCTGGATTGACGGGTTGGGGCGAGCTGGCCTGAAGAGCTGGCCTGACGAGCTGGCATGACGAGCTGGGCGAGCTGGCCTGACGAGCTGGCCTGACAAGCTGGGCGAGCTGTCCTGACGAGCTGGGTGAGCTGGTCTAACGAGCTGGCCTGACAAGCTAGGCGAGCTAGCCTGACAAGCTAGCCTGACGAGCTGGCCTGACGAGCTAGCCTGACGAGCTGGGTGAGTTGGCCTGACGAGCTGGCCTGACGAGCTGGCCTGACAAGCTGGGCGAGCTGGCATGACGAGCTGGGCGAGCTGGCCTGACGAGCTAGGCGAGGTGGCCTGACGAGCTGGCCTGACGAGTTGGGCAAGCTGCCCTGACGAGCTGGCCTGACGAGCTGGGCGAGCTGTCCTGACGAGGTGGGCGAGCTGCGGCCTGCCTGGCGAGCTGCGGCCTGGGCGACTCCTTAAAGGGGCCGGGGGGTTTGACAAATAATTCATCCCCCTATTAGTATATTATGCAGATTGAGCCTTAATTGGCCACCAAGAGTGCCAAACCTCTTGAAAAGCTTAAAAATGCATAGCTAGTCTCATACCTTGTTTTGGGGCTCTCTCTTTATGAATAGAAGGTTGTACAATATTGGCTCCCCAAATATGGGTACATCCAATTTCCCCTTCACCTATCTAGCAGATTGCTAGATTATGCCAACTTCACCAAATATTCTCAGATCCAAAGATCTTACAACTTAGGAACATCAGTCCCCAACCTTATACCTCAATATAAGCTCCAAAACTCAAATCTTCTATCACAAGATCCTACACTCAGGACAAACACAACCATACCTCAATCTCTGCAACCCGAGATCTACACTTAGACCTTTTTCACAGATCCTACCTCAGATCACAATGATCATGTAACTCAGATTCTCATTAGAATCCTAAAACAAACTCAGATTCAACAAGGATCCTACAAATAAAAATTAGTTATAAAGAGTTTGACTCAAACAATGAAATTTGAGTCTTCAATAGAAGCACTGTGTAAGTTTCTTCTTCCTTGATTCAGATTTTAAAGATGTCTGCTTAAAGTAATTTGGCTGAATCAAAAGAAATTTTCTTAAAAATAAAGATCTTTAGAAATGATATTGATCTATTGAGCCTTTGGAGAAAATCTCTCTAGAGTTGCAGTGGCTAAATACTTGAAGGAATTAGAGAGCTTGAGCATTGCAAAAACTTGCACAAAACACTTTGTGGGTGTAGGCATGTGTAGATCTATAGCTTTTTAATTTACATCTCCCTTTATATAGAAGACATGATCAACACATGTCTTGATGCTTGAAAAGGAAAGCTTCAACAGCTAGAATTCTTGCCTAAGGAAAGTTCTCCAAATGACAAAATTCTGAAATCAATGTGAATAATTCTTTTCCTCTTAAAGTTTATTGATAATCGTAGCAGAAAGTGTGATTCAAATTAATTTGAATAGATGCGTAATCTGCAAATTATTCTCGGCAAAAAGTCATATGAACACGTTTCAGGATGATAAAAATATTCTAAGTCCTTCGGCACTTATAGAGATTATGTAGTCGACGTGTTTCTCCTTAAGAACACATCTTAAAGCATCCAAAACTTAAGCACTTAACTCAATAAAAATCCTTCTGTCATAGTATGGTCAGTGCAATCGATAAAATATGTAGCCTTCTAGTCGATGTCGTCAACAACTCTCTTAACTGTCCAACTGATACAGTCGATAAATTACTGAGCTTCTAGTCTATGCAGTAGAATTTTTTCCTTACTCAGTCAGTCGATGCAGCTGACAAAATACTTAGCATCTAGCCTATGCAGTCGCCGTTTTTTATTTGATGCAGTTGACATTTGACTTAGAACAAATTTTGCATCTACCTTTAATTTCTATTTAAATTCTCTAATTTTCCTCATGATAATGACCAGGATAATATAGGATTAGATCATTGGTCAACATGAGTTTTGCACCATGAGGGATTACAAGGGCAAAACCCTTTTTCGGTAACCATAAGCCTAACAATATATTAACCAAGCATTTATGTTATACCTATCATATTAAAATAAACACAAACATGAAATACAAAATGTTCATTGTCATCTTGAGGCATTCTTCAAATCAGTAATCTTGTGGATAATATTCCCAACAGAAGTCTTCTTCTCAATGAAATTAGTCAGCTTGTCTTCTCTTATAGATTATTGTTCTATTGGTTTTGATAGCCTGGTAGAAAGGTTTTCAAAGTCTCCCCAAAAGTTGGGGTGTACCGACTTTTCTTCTTCTTGTATAGGTTTCAAATCTCTAACAATAAGGAAGAGACAAAGTGTGCCATATGTCTTTGTAGAAGAGACTGATTTGACATTCGCTTTCAGTATTGTCGGCAATTTGAAAGTGTTGTAATTTAAGTTTAATGTAATGTTAAATTCTCCATACGCGATGCATTCTAACTTAAGCATTATTTTTGTCTGAATACAACAGAAACACAGCGCCATTGAACTTAGTTTAGTACCTTTCCTTCTTCTTAGGCGTTGTGTGTTAAAGTTTAACACAGTGCTAGCATCATGTGATTCACGTTTCTTCTGTACTTAGAATAATTCTGGGAGCTAGTTAAGATCTCTTTCTAAACTATGAGAAGATATGACATTGTGTATTTACTATTTACACGGTGCAACTTGCCATGGAACTTTTAAACCTACTTCTGTGATGTTGAGACATCGTGTGATTTCCAATAACGCGACACTTCTGTACTTGGGAATTTTTTGCTATAACAGTCAAGTTGATCATACAGGTCTTCACACTGCTTAACATGACTGGACTAGTTGATTTTGCATTTCACACGATGCTTCTGCAGTTAGACCATTTTTGTGAAGTGATTTAGTGTTCTGTTGGTCTAAGCTGATCTCCTAACTTATTTAAATATATTAATATGAAATTAAGCTATCCATGCACATGCTAAGTTAGATAATCATTAAATACAACCTGTACTTATCATTGACAAGAGGACTTCTTCAAATCTAGTTCATTATGGGCAAAGTTCCAAACAAGGCTTAGTTGAGTCAGCTACTGAAGCAACTCCCTCTTCCACAATCAAGGATCTAATTCCTAGTGCTAATCTTGGCCTTGATGGTCCTCCCGATTCGTCGGACCCTCTTCCTCCTGCATAATGCACCAAGGAGTCAGTAATCCTACTTGTTGGAGATGGAATTCCCATCCATGAAGTTTTATGCTCAAATCTGCAAACCCCACAAAATATGAACCATATCCACAGTATCCTTGATAAGTTGTTAAATGTAGAGTCTTCCAAAGAAACAGTATATGCTCTTAATTCTCAATCTCAATTCGACAATGTTGATGATTCCGGGTTGTAAATATATATCAACCTTGGTAATGTTGCGGAATAGAGTAGTTTATGTCCGACAGTCTAAAACAGCCATTGCCCACCCCTTGCTCAAGTTGTGGAAGAAACTGTCATATGACGTAGAAAAATTCAAAATAAATTTGCTATTCTTGGGAGACCTAACATCACTCACGCAATAACTAATTTGGACATGATTTCAAAAAATATAATGGGATCAACAACTTGTTTGGAGCTGAGATTCAACTCTTTTAGAGAAAATGAGTAAGTTTTGAAGAGTAAAAAATATTTAATCACAACCAGGAGTGGAGGCCTAACTCAGTTTAATGAATATGTTAATCTAGAATTTTAGGGGTGTAGCTAATGACAATACTCCATCCAAACTTTGGTCGTTTACTCAAACATGCAATATCAAATTTCTATTGATTATTGAACCTAAACTCCCTCCCACTAATGTCGCTTCTGTAGCTCTTGGTTTGGGTTACTTTATTTTAATATCCATGGAAGTGTCCTCTAAGATTTGGATCATGTATATGGAGGATTGGAAAGTGGATTTAATTGAAGCATCTATGCAAGCTATTCAAGTTTTGATTAGTGCTAGTTCTCACTCCATGTTGTTGTCAGTGGTTTGTGCTAGTTATCTCAACATTGATCGTCGCAAGCTATGGTCGGATCTCTCTAACTTCATCTCTTCCAATTCTCTTTCTCGGAGTGTGTTTGGCGACTTTAACGGTATTGTGTGTCAATATGAAAAGAGAGGAGCCACCTCCTTCAGCGCTAGTGCTATACAAGAATTCAAAAGTATGATTGTGGACTTGTCATTAATGGATATTGGATTTTCTGGCAATAATTTTACCTGTTCTAATATGAGGGCGGAAACAAGAGAGTACTTGAGAGGATTGCTCGCATGCTCGTTAACAAAGAGTAGGAATTTTGCATGACTAAGACGATGGTCAACCACTTGGCAAGGAAATTCTCGGATCATTGTACCCTCCTCATGCAATGCTTGAAGGAGACCACTCAGGGAACCACTTCTTTTAAATTTCATAATATGTGGTACCTTGTCAAGAGGTTCTTTCCCCTCACTAAGGCTAACTATCACAAGGAAACTACGGTATGAAACACTCTAATTACACTTGAACATAAGCTAAAATTTTTGAAAAATGTTCTTAAGAAACGAAACAACATTTCATTTGGTAGTATTTTCCTAAAGTTGAAGGATGTTTAATTATGCCTTGTTAAAGCTGAAGCTATTTTTAACAGAGACCTAAGTGATCGCAATAAGAGGATGTTCTCAGATCTATATAATAAGTATAAAACATTGCTCTTGCAGGAGGAGGTTTATTGGAAGCAAAAATTTCATGACAAAACCGTCAAGGAAGGCAATAGATTTGAAAAAACCGGTTTATTGGAAGCAAAAATTTCATGACAAAACCGTCAAGAGTAACCGTAAAATTACATAGATTTAGCCAATCATAGATCTTGTTGGCAACCGATTTGAAAATAAGAAGGATATTTTTATGGAGGTTGTCCGTCATTTTTCCAACATTCTAAACGATGCTCCCACTAGACTTCATCCAGCTATTCTTTGTTGATCGCTAAACTTGTCAGCCATAGCTACTGCCCTGCTCTTTCAGAACCGACATCGAAAAATGAGGCACACAATATATTTTTCTTGTTGAAATTTGTGAAGTGAAAGTGGGTGAAGGGCAGACTGGCCGGTCTGAGCGGCCTGAGCGGTCTGAGTCCGCGGCCTGGGCGGACTGAGGATTGCGGCCTGGGTGACCTAGCCTGGTTGGACTTGGTGGCTTGGCTGTTCTTGTGGAGCGATCTGTGCGGCCTGGTGTGCGGTCTGGATAGTCTATGACCAAGGATGTCCTAGTGACTTGGGCATCTAGTGGAGCGGCCTGAGCGGATTGCGTTTGGCGGTATGTTGGCGGTGCTCAGCTTGATCTGCGGCCTTGTAGTCAACCAGTTCTTGAGTAACTAGGCGGATTGGAAGTTGTATCCGTGGTGTGTTGGCGGACTTGTTTTTTGCGTCCGCGGAGTCCGCATTTGTGGACTGACTGGAGATGGGCTTTTGTTCTTGCCGAGTTCTCCATGATGCTATGGATGTTTCACATTCTTGTGGCGGACAGTCCTGCTGATTGGCGGTCTGGGTCTTCTGTGTCCGCCGTGCTCAGGCCAGTTGCTTGATGGGCTGCTGGACTTGGTCATTTTCTGTGACAATTCCATGGTGTCCGCAGAGTCCGCAGAGTCTGCTGTTGACCGGGCGGACTGCCCGTTGATCGTGGACTCATGGAAGGTTGTGGCGTTGTTGCCGAGCTCTACGGAGTGCCTTATTTGTCCGCGTACACTGTGCAGACTGTTACAGCGTGAGTTGTGGCTGTGTCCGCGTGCTGTGTCGAGTGGCGGACTGGCGCTATGCTTGCATTGGGCGGACCGGCGCTATGCTTGTGATATGCGGGCTGGCTTTATGGCAGAGTGGTGGCGGACTGGCTTTTGGCCTAGTGCCTGGCGGATTGGTCTGGCCAAGTCCTTGCGGACTTGGCGGACTAGGTTGTGTTAGCGCGCAAGCTGGGGTGGTGACTCTATTCACTAGGGTGGTGACCACACTCCTCACCTCACCTATAAATAGACCCCCCGGCACATCTACAGTAACTGAGTGAACAGTAAGTGAGGGTTTTGTTATTTGTTGCAGTCTGGTTTTTCCTGTCCGCGCAGGTTGAGCAGAGTTAACTATTTGCTGTGTGCAGGTTGCGCGGCTAAAACTGAGGAGGCAGGAGTTTATATTTGTCTGCGGTCAGCCTCAGTGAAGTTTGCGATTTCAATCAGCGGTTTCAGCAGGTCGCTTCTGGGGCTTGTCAGTTTTCTCTGCTTCAGCGTTTCCATGTTAAATAACCTGTCCGCCGAACTCGGCGGTCTAGGCGGTCTGTTCTTCAGTTCAGCAGCGGCTTGTAGCTGTCAGCGAATAACGGCGTGTCCGCGTGACCTCGCGGTCTCGGCGGACTCCGTGTTCTTTTCGTCTTCTAGCAGCAGCAGCAGTTCGGGCGGCCTCGGCGACTTTGGCGGACTGGGCGGTCCCGGCGGTCTCCAGTTCTGTCAGCGTGAATTGTTTTACTTGTAATTTTTCCTGTTTTCCTGTGTATTGCGAAATCATGTCTCGTCATGTATACCTCGCTCTATAAAGAAGAAAGAAATAAATGATCTGCTTGCCCCTTGCGATTGTGTTTGGTTGTTGAGCTTGCTTCCCTGGTTTCCGCATGATCAAGGTGTGATCTTGATAGTTCTGAGGATATTAATTTGGCATTAGACTATCTTGCTGACTACTTTGAGAAAATTCAACAAGGTATCAGATGGAAGTTCTGTTGCTCGAGTGGTGATCAACTTGTGTTGTTGCTCTGTGCTTTTGAAAGCTTAATCCAACGTTGTTGCAATGGAAGAGAACTATGCAAGAGGTCTGGGTATTGAACTCTTAACCACGACTAACTTTAAAAAGTGGAAGTCGTGCATGAAGAGTTTTCTTCTTGGCGAGGAGCTATGGGAGGTTGTCGGTGGTGACGACAGGCAGGAAGTTACTGCTACTTTTGGGATTGCTGAGTAGGTGAGGCTCTGGAGAAAAACAAATGCAAAGGCGGAGTTTGTTCTCAAGAGGGATGTTTCACCGGAGTTGTTTGATCACATCATTGGATGTGAGTCAGCTGCTGATATCTGGACAACCATTGATGAGTTGTTCAATAGGAAGAATGTGGCGAGGCTACAGTTCCTCGAGAATGAGTTGGCCAGGACAACTCAAGGAGACCTGACCATCACTAAGTTTTTCTTGAAGATGAAGAGCCTGTGTGCTGAGATATCAGCGCTTGATCCTGATGAGCCGATCTCTGAGGCCAAGTTGAAAAGGCACATTATCCGAGGCTTGCGGAAGGAGTATATTTCCTTTGTAACATATGTTCAAGGTTGGGCAACTCAGCCATCTCTGCTGGAGCTTGATAACCTGCTTGTTTTGCAGGAAAGTTTGGCAAGACAGATGGCAGGAGTGACTATCTCTGAAGGAGGTAGTGAAACGTTGTTCACAGACAAGAATAAGAAGAGATGAGAAGGGAAGAAGAAGAACGCCGCTGCTGAAAATGAGCCTTCAACTTCTTATCAGCCAGAGAGGAGTGCTGCACCTAAGAAGGATGGGAAGATGAACTTGAAGTGCTACAGGTGTCATCAGCAAGGACACTTCAAGCGTGACTGCAAGGTCAAATTACAACCTGGGCATGTTGCAGGCAAGGAGGAAGCTTGCTCTAACACTGAGGAAGCTGGATGGGGCAGAGCTTTCATGACGGGAACTTGTGTCTGTGCTTTGTCCGTTGTCGACTTCAACGAAGAGTGGATCGTGGACTCCGGGTGTGGTCATCACCTCACCGGAGACAAGTCAAAGTTCTCCTCACTGCAAGATTACTCAGGTAACAAAGCTATCATAACTGCTGATAATACTGTTTTTTTGCAGTAGAGGAGGGGGTCGTGTCCTTGGGTAGTGATAAGGGGCCACTCACATTAAGGAGTGTATATCATGTGTCGGGCATGAAGAAGAACCTCTTCTCTGTGACCAATGCGGTAGACGTGGGTTATCATGTTCGGTTTGGGCCAACAAAAGTGAAGTTCCTTCGCAACGTATCAGCGATAAATGCTGATGTTGCTCATGTTGGGAGGAGACTAAAGAACTTGTTTGTTCTTGCGACAAACTCTTATGTTGATCGGATGAGAGCAAACGATAGCGCTGCTATATGGCATGAGAGGCTAGGGCATGTAGGAATGGATAAGTTGAAAGCTATGGAAAATAGGAGCCTTGTAAGAGGCATGCCTAAGCTATCTTCTTTTGGCGACGGTCACGTTTGCGCGGGTTGTCAGTACGGCAAGGCTCATCGCCTTCCGTTTGATAAGTCACAAACAAGGAGCAAGAGACCATTGAAGTGTATCCTTGGTGACTTGATGGGACCAACCGTCACTGCTAGCCTTTGTGGGAGCAAATACATGCTTGTTTTGATTGATGACTACTCAAGATACACTTGGGTTTATTTCTTGAAGGAGAAGTCTGAAGCTTTCCAGGTGTTTGTGGAGTTCAAGGAGCTAGTGGAGGGCTGGCTTGGCCTGCAGATCAAAAAGCTTAGAACAGATAACGGTGGTGAGTTTGTCACCTCCGAGTTTTCTAACTTCTGCAGGAAGCACGAGATCCAGAGAGAGCTTACTTGTGCTCATACTCCACAACAAAACGGAGTAGCGGAGCGAAAGATCCATCATCTGACGGAAACCTGCAAGTGTTGGCTTCATGCGAAAGACATTCCTAGGTCCTTCTGGGCAGAGGGGATGTCTTGTGCTTCTTACGTCATCAATCAAATGACGCTCAGTCCGATCAACATGAAGTCTCCTTTTGAGATGTTGCTGAAGGAGAAGCCAAGCGTGGAACACCATCAGGTGTTTGGATCAACTTGCTATGTGCATGTCCCGGATTCTTCAAGGACCAAGCTTGATGCAAAGACAAGGAAACTTATCTTTATAGGATATGATGAGCGGAAGAAGGGATGAAAATGCATGGATCCTGCGATGAAGAAGTTTGTTGTATCAAGATACGTGATCTTTGATGAACTGATGTCGTATGGAGGAGGATCGGTTGAGCTACCAGAGAGCAAGGTTGATGAAGAGCAGAAGGTGGCTGCTGAAGTTCTGGAAGAGGAGCTTGTTGTATCATCAGCAGCTCCTGTTGCTTCAAGTTCTGGTGCTGAGGCTTCTGGCTCAGGAAGCAAGAGAGTATTGCTCAAAGCTTGCCCGAAGTTGGAGTTGAGCCTGAAGGAGCAACGGAGGTAGTGAGCAAGGAGCAAACCTTGTGAAGATCGAAGAGGACTATCAAGCCACCTGCTCGGTACTGTGATGGGAATGTAGTGAGTTTTATCTCCTGCTTCTTTGCAGGTCCTCTGGATGAGCGAGAGCCTGCAAACTTCAATGGGTCCACTGGAGTCAAGGAGTGGGAAGATGTCATGAAGGAGGAGATCTCTGCTCTCAAGAAGAATGAAACCTGGGACCTTTTTCCCAAGGTTGATGACATAACTCTAGTGACTTGCAAGTGGGTGTATAAGTTGAAGAAGAAAGCTGATGGGGGCATCGAAAGATATAAGGCTCGCCTTGTTGCTCGAGGATTCTCATAACAGTATGGAGAAGACTATGAGGAGACATTTAGTCCAGTTGCAAAGATGACTTCGGTTTGGGTGGTGATCGCTTTGGCTGCTTGCCAGGGATGGAGAATGTGGCAGCTTGATGTGAAGAACGCTTTTCTTTACGGAGAGATTGACAAGGACATCTTCATGGATCAACCGCTTCGTTTTGTTTCTGAAATTCATCCGGACTATGTCTGCAAGCTCAGGAACGCTCTCTACGGGTTGAAGCAGGCTCCTAGAGCTTGGTATGGGAAAATAGCAGAGTATCTTCAATTCTGCGGTTATCTTGCTTCCAACTCGGATTCCAACTTTGTTGATGCGTGAAAATGACACCTCCTAGTTAACACGGAGGGAGGGGTGTTCGATCTCACAAGTTTGGAGAGGAAGAGGATGAAGGTTGCGGGGTTGAGGAGAAGAGGAAGCTTCTGAGTGCTCGAGAGTGGAGCAAGCAGCTTGTTCAAGGGTTACGGGGATAGAGGAGAGGTTTGATGAACAGAGGAGAAGCTTGATCAACAGAGAAGGTTGATCAAGAGAGTAGGAGGTTGATCAGGAGCTGTCGAGCAGACGGTTACTCTTGACGGTTGTGCTTGCAGGTTGAAGCCGAGGGAGCTGAGCTGAGTTAAAAAGAAGAGAGAAAAGGGGCCGCTATCAGCGGCAACAGCATACTTCGCCCGCCGCAGCTTAAATGCCACTCTTGCGAGGGGCTTTCTTTTGATTAATAGAGAGTTGTTACAGCTTGTTAATACACCTTTACAAGAAAGCAATAAAGGGGTACAAAGGGAAGCTGGCGGCTAAGGAAGAAGTGCCAGGAGAGGTCACACGAACTGAAGAGCCAGATAGGCAGGCCGCGCGGTTAGGAAGAGGAAACAAGACCGCGCAGACTGAAGCACCAGGTCGGCAGGCCACGCGACTAGGGGCAGAGAGATGGCGGACTGGGAAATGGAGTCCGCAGGAGTTGACTGATTGAGATTGCTGAGAGCTACCTTCGAGCGGGAGAGCATTGTCGGATGTCCCCAGTGTCTAGCCCCCTCAAATGAGAGGCATGGGGGGCTATTTATAGGCCCGAGGAGGTAACGGCTTGCGGTGACGTTACCCCCGGTTAGACTGTAACTTGAGAGAGAAGAGGAAGGCGTCCGCCGAGTCCACAACAGGCCGCGCAGACTGGGTTTTCTTCTGGAGCTAGTGCTGCTGATGGCGAACTGAATGGCAGACTGCGAGGCGAGTCTGCGGAGTCCGCTGCTGCTGGGTTGAGATTGTCCGCCTGCTGCAGGGGTGGCAGACGCTGGAGGCTAAGTGGCAGACTTCGAAGGGGGTCCGCGAAGTCCGCTGCTTCTGCTCTGGGCATGCGCTAAAGATGGAGCTGAGGGACTATCTGCCCGCTGCTGGAAAGCGGGAGCTGGAAGCATATGTAGCGGACTGCGAGGCGAATCAGCGTAGTCCACCACTGCTGAACGGAACGAGTGCGAAGGGATGCGAGCTGTGGAGTGCCTGCTGAGTCCGTAGAGTCCGCAGAGTCTGCAGGAGACTACAGCGGTCTGGGACTGCCTTGGGGGAGTTCTGCTACCTGGCAGACTGCGAGGAGTATCTGAGGAGTCCGCCTCTACTGATTGAGCCCGAACCAAGACCGCGGGCTGAGGAGAAGTTGACCCTGCTGCTGAAGAGAAGCGGGTGCTAGAGATAAGGAATGGCAGGCTGCATGGCGAGTACGCTGACTCCGCCGAGTCCGCCTCTGCTGACAAATTGAGTCCGCTGAAGATGAGGACTACTGCTGAAGATCTGGTAGGAGTTCGCCACTACTGGCTGAGTCCGCGCCAAGACTGCGGACTGAGGGAGGTTGACCCTGCCGCTGGAGAAGAATGGTTGGAGGCCAAGGAAAGGCGGACTGCATAGCGAGTCCACAGAGTCCGACGAGTCCGCGCCTGCTGCTAAGCTGAGTCCGCTGAAGATGAGGACCGTTGCTGAAGAGCTGGGAGGAGTACGCCACTACTGGCTGAGTCCGCGCCAAGACTGCGGACTGAGGGAGGTTGACCCTGTCGCTGGAGAGAAGCGGGTGGAGGCCAAGGAAAGGCGGACTGCATAGCGAGTCCGCGGAGTCCGCCGAGTCCGCGCCTGCTGCTAAGCTGAGTCCGCTTATGTTGGAGTGGAGAGACTAACTGTTGAAGCTGGGGTTCTCCAATGAAGGCGGACTGGAAGTCTCGATCGCACTTCGAGTCCGCCGAGCTCGCGAGGAACTAGGTATTGCTGCTGATCTTCACGGGTAGACGGAGAGCGAGTGTCCGCACTCCTTGTTGGCGGACTAAAGGAGTTGGATGCCCATGCTGTTGGGTGACAAGGGCTGAGCGACCTGCCGGACTGACGAGGCAGGCCATGTGTGTTGGCGAGGCGGAGACGGAGGTAGCCGGCTGGCGGCCTGGGGGCAGGTCGGCACCTGTGCTTGGCGGTTTGGAGCGGTCTGGTTTTCTTGAAGAGAAAGCTGCAGGAGCGGGCTGGAAGAGCGGCTAGTTCATGTAAAGGACGCAACCTATTGCTGGAGTGGGCGGACAGGGAACCGAGTCCGGCAGAGAGGCCTGCGGAGACAATCTTGCGGTTAAGCTGGAAAGGAGCGCGGCCTGCAGGGACTGCAGGAGTCGTGGCCCATGCCAACCAAGGGAAGGCGCGCGGCCTGTGCGGTCAAACCGCTGAGACCGCCCAAGTCGTGCAGACTGAGCAGACAGCTACCGGCAAGCTGGCTGCCTTGTGAAGGATCACCGATTTCGGGATTAACATAATCCCCACACTTTTTTAAGTTCCGAATAGAACTTTGAAAAAGTTGGAGACCCACGAAAATCGTGATCCACCCCAAAGGAGAGAGAAGGGGGGCAAGGAGAGATAGAACCTGATGCCTCTCCTTAGGAGTTTGTTATTGCCTGTCTATTTCCTGCAAAGGAAAAATTAGTATAGGAATGTATGGGAGGTACATCTTGTGTGTACTTGATTTTTCCTTTGCAAAAACGAAGAAGATTTGTCTTCTGCTGAGTTGTGCACAATGAAAGTAAGAGGAAAACATAGAAGCGTAATAACTTGCAAGTACCTGATGTAGGCTTGCAAGCATCTGTCATCCTCTACAAAAAGAAGAGTAAGGAGTATGCAAGAAAGAATAAACAAGCTGCAAGTACCTGAAGGGGAGCTTGCAAACGTTGGCTGCTTTCTGCAAAAGGGACGTTAGAAGTAAATATGGGATACGAAAGAAGCTTGCAAGTACCTGTGAAGAGACTTGCAAGTGTCTGCTGATCTCTGCAGAGAAAGAGTTAGAAGCAGACATATTATGAAAGAAGCTTGCAAGTACCTGTGAAGAGACTTGCAAGTGTCTGCTGATCTCTGCAAGGAAAGAGTTAGAAGCAGACATATTATGAAAGAAGCTTGCAAGTACCTATGAAGAGACTTGCAAGTGTCTGCTGATCTCTGCAAGGAAAGAGTTAGAAGCAGACATATTATGAAAGAAGCTTGCAAGTACCTGTGAAGAGACTTGCAAGTGTCTGCTGATCTCTGCAAGGAAAGAGTTAGAAGCAGACATATTAGGAAAGAAGCTTGCAAGTACCTGTGAATAGACTTGCAAGTGTCAACTGTTGATGAGATAAGGTCGATATGACCAAATAGCAGGGAAATGCCTGATATACTCTGTTGATAATTGAATGAAGATCAAAACAGAAAACAGTGATCTTCTTGCTATATTAGAGATGTTTTCAGCATGTAGTCCAGATCAACAAGTCGAGTGTTGACTGTTGGCATGATAGGATAGGTATGAATACATTAGCGGATAAAAAGCTTGATGCATTCTGCCAATCTGAACTAGATTGCAATAGCAGGGCTTGATGATCAAGGAGAGTAAGATTCTTTGATCAATGTTTGTTGCCATTAGCATTTGATGAGAGTAATGAATAGCTCTGTGAATATTCATCTGATAGCGCTTAAGCAAGCAGTGAATAAAAGATGAGAGTAATAGAGCTTATACAAGTAGAGAGCTTGTAAGTTATCATCCGATAGAGTTTTGAGCAAGCAATGTATATGAGATGAGCATAAGCAAAATGAATGTTTGCTAATCCTTTTGGTAGGTTGGATTTAACCTGTTCACCTGTAAAAGAGGGCATTTGACAAAAAAAGGTCTATACTCGGAGATGACCAAGAAAGACTGGATGCTGCCATAGGAGATCACCCGTGGGCCTTATGCATCGCTTGCCTGAGCAAGGTCATCCCGAGTATAGTCCTACTCAAAGTGGGCTGGCCGCGCATCCTTTAGAAGGGCACACAAAAAAGTACGGGAAATCCTGAGAAATATTGCTAGATACACTGCTCTCTTGCCTTGGGTTACAACATCACTGATCAATGAGACTAGTTGCGCCAAGTGGCCTATTGTTTGTCTATGGATTGATCAGTGGAGTTGTGGGCCACGAGAAGGCATCGAGAGTACCATAGAGTGTTCGGCCATCACAGTCATGAGATGATCGAAGAGACAAGGCTACGCTTGGTCGTCATTGCTTGTCAAGCAAAGATCATCGTAACTGTAATGTATCCTTAACGAAGCACAGCAGAGCTAACACATGGGGCTTCCCTAGCACTCACTCTGTGTCAGATTCCGGCTAGGATCCAAAGTCCAGTATTCCTCCGCATGAGAGTTGGATAGCCCCCACTACACGCATATGCGAAATCTCCTCGCGATATGTGGTCATTGTGGTCTTACACCGGAATCCAATCTCTAGGGGGCCTATAGCAAGACTCGGAGATATCTCATTGGTGTAGTGATCTCTTTGGCAAAGAGAAAAATAGAGGAAGAAGCATTACAAGAAGGTAACTGTGTCAGTACGGGATCCCTGATAAAAGCTTTATTGAAAAGCAAGAATGAACACTTAGAAGTGTTTTGTAAAGAAAATATTTGAAAGAGTAAGAGTAAGAGTTGAGATAACCCATCAAGGTTGTGAGGAACAGTGATGTCCCTTGTTGGCTTAGAATAACCTTCCGAGCATGCCTTCGTCGTCGGCATCGAAGCATTCAACAAGATTGTTGACAACAAGAAGAGGATGTGCTTCGACTTGGCTTACTCCTCTCAAGCTACCAGGAATGTCGGCAACTTCTTTTCCCTTTGAGGTTGCTGGATCAGGGCGATCATCTTTGGGAAACAGGTCACGCATCTTACCCTTCCACAACATCTTTTGCACTAGTTGGCGGAGTGCTCGGCCGTTCTCAGTCAGGTGGCCTGACTCTTTGTGGAATTCACAGTATGGTTCGTAGTCTCTAGACCTTTGATCGGTTAGTCGATAAGGCTTCTTGAAGTTAGCCTTATCTTTCATGATTTGGCTTACTTCTTGCATGGCCTCGTCGAGTTCGGATTCATGTAAGTAATCATCTTACTAATGGTAAACTACATCTGCTTGAGAAGATGGAGCTGATAGTAGTAATGGATCTCGAGGCCGATCTTGGTCCTGGAAGGGATATCAATGGAGCTGAAACCTTCTTCCCTTCCTTGAGTGAGTTGGGAAATCATTGCGAGGAGACCTCAGAGGCTTCTTGTGAGAAGGATCTTTCTCTGAAATGAGCTTGGAGACAAAGCCTGGGTTGCTCTTTTCTCCTCGAATGTATGAGTTGGCTAGAGCAATCAACTCTTGGTATGTTCTCGGCGCTCGGACATTGGCTTCGAATTTGAGCGGCCCTTCACGAAGACCGTGAATAAGAGCTACTCTGTACATCTCTTGATTAGCAATCTCGATGTTCAAAATCTCTCTTTGGAATCGATCAATGAATTGAAGACCAAGTCTCGTTCCCACGCTGCTTGATCTCAAAGAGTGCTTCAGGACCGCCCTTTCTCTTGGTTGAGGTAGAGAACCTGAATAAGAACTCCCTTCGCAGATCAGTAAAGGAAGTGATGGAGTGAGGGCAAAGACCATAGAACCAGTCCCTCACTTGTCCATCAAAGGTTGTGACATGGAGCTTGCACTTAGTTGCATCTGAGAGAGTTTTGAGAGCAACGGCCGATTCGAAGGCTTGCAAATGCTTTACTGGATCAGTCTCTCCAGTGTAGATTGGCAACCGCGGCTCTCTGAAGTTAGCTGGAGTTGGTTCATGTCTAACGTTCTCTGTAAACGGTGACGACTCTTCTTGTTCTCCTACAACATAAGGATTAAAGGGAGCATAAGCTGCAGCTGCAAAAGAAGCAGGAGGAAAAAAGGGAAAAGTTGCTGTAGAAGCAAAAGCAGGAGCTGATGGGTAGGGATGACTTCCCTAAAAGTTGAGAAACCTTGCAGGACTTCCCCGGGCTACTTCCCGGAAGAAGTTTTGGCGAGCAGCAAACTCTTCATCTTGAGTTCCCAAAGGGGCTGCAGGCCCTTGCGGAAAGGTTGTTGTATAAGGAGGAGGATAAACTGTCGGGCAAGCTGGAGGATAAGCTTGTTGATGTTCCAATGTTGAGGTTGGATTGATCGGAGCAGCTGGAGCTACTGTAGGTTGAGAGTCTAGTCGCTGTGTGATTACAGCAAGCATTTGGTTGATCGCTTGGAACTGCTGAGCATTCTCACGGCGCGACTGCTCAAAGGCTTCCCAGAGAGGATCATCTCTAGGACTTGGAGCAAGGTTCTCGGCTGAGTGATGATCTGATATTGTTAACTGTCGCTGTTCATCGCCTGATCGGATCTGTAATGTTTATCTAGCTTCTGAGTGCTCGAGAGTGGAGCAAGCAGCTTGTTCAAGGGTTGCGGGGATAGAGGAGAGGTTTGATGAACAGAGGAGAAGCTTGATCAACAGAGAAGGTAGATTAAGAGAGTAGGAGGTTGATCAGGAGCTGTCGAGCAGACGGTTACTCTTGACGGTTGTGCTTGCAGGTTGAAGCCGAGGGAGCTGAGCTGAGCTAAAGAGAAGAGAGAAAAGGGGCCGCTAGCAGCGGCAACAGCAGACTTCGCCCGCCGCAGCTTAAATGCCACTCTTGCGATAGGCTTTCCTTTGATTAATAGAGAGTTGTTACAGCTTGTAAATACACCTTTACAAGAAAGCAATAAATGGGTACAAAGGGAAGCTGGCGGCTAAGGAAGAAGTGCCAGGAGAGGTCGCGCAGACTGAAGAGACAGATCGGCAGGCCGTGCGGTTAGGAAGAGGAAACAAGACCGTGCGGACTGGAGCACCAGGTCGGTAGGCCGCGCGACTAGGGGCAGAGAGATGGCGGACTGGGAAATGGAGTCCGCAGGAGTTGACTGGTTGAGCTTGCTGCGAGCTGCCTTCGAGCGCGAGAGCGATGCCGGATGTCCCTAGTGTCTAGCCCCCTCAAATGAGAGGCATGGGGGCTATTTATAGGCACGAGGAGGTAACAGCTTGCGGAGACATTACCACCGGTGAGACGGTAACTTGAGCGAGAAGAGGAAGGCGTCCGCCGAGTCCGCAATAGGCCGCGCGGACTGGGCTTTCTTCTGGAGCTGGTGCTGCTGATGACGAACTGAATGACAGACTGCGAGGCGAGTCCGCGGAGTCCGCTGCTGCTGGGTTGAGATTGTCCGCCTGCTGCAGGGGTGGCGGATGCTGAAGGCTAAGTGGCAGACTTCGAAGGGGGTCCGTGGAGTCCGCCGCTTCTGCTCTGGGCATGCGCTAAAGATGCGAGCTGAGGGACTATCTGCCCGCTGCTGGAAAGCGGGAGCTGGAAGCTATGTGGCGGACTGCGAGGCGAATCCGCGGAGTCCGCCACTACTGAACTGAACGAGTGCGAAGGGATGCGAGCTGTGGAGTGCCCGCTGAGTCCGTAGAGTCTGCAGAGTCCACAGGAGAATGCACGGTCTGGGACTGCCTTGGGGGAGTTCTGCTACCTGGCGGACTGCGAGGAGAATCCGAGGAGTCCGCCTCTACTGATTGAGCCCGCACCAAGACTGCGGGCTGAGGAGAAGTTGACCCTGCTGCTGAAGAGAAGCAGGTGCTGGAGATGAGGAATGGCGGGCTGCATGGCGAGTCCGCTGACTCCGCCGAGTGCGCCTCTGCTGATAAATTGAGTTCGCTGAAGATGAGGACTGTTGCTGAAGATCTGGGAGGAGTTCGCCACTACTGGCTGAGTCCGCTCCAAGACTGCGAACTGAGGGAGGTTGACCCTGCCGTTGGAGAAGAACGGGTGGAGGCCAAGGAAAGGCGGACTGCATATTTAGTCTGTGGAGTCTGCCGAATTCGCTCCTGCTGCTAAGCTGAGTTCGCTGAATATTAGGACCACTGCTGAAGAGCTGGGAGGAGTCCGCCACTACTGGCTTAGTCCGCGCCAAGACTACGGACTGAGGGAGGTTGACCCTGCCGCTGGAGAGAAGCGGGTGGAGGCCAAGGAAAGGAGGACTGCATAGCAAGTCCGCGGAGTCCGCCGAGTCCGCGCCTGCTGCTAAGCTGAGTCCGCTTATGTTGGAGTGGAGAGCCTGGTTGTTGAAGTTGGGGTTCTCCAATGAAGGCGGACTGGAAGTCTCGATCGCACTTCGAGTCCGCCGAGCTCGCGAGGAACTGGGTATTGCTGCTGATCTTCGCGGGTAGCCGGAGAGCGAGTGTCCGCACTCCTTGTTGGCGGACTAAAGGAGTTGGATGCCCATGCTGTTGGGTGACAAGGGCTGAGCGACCTGCCGGACTGACGAGGCAGGCCGCGCGTGTTGGCGAGGCGGAGACGGAGGTAGCCGGCTGGCGGCCTGGGGGCAGGTCGCCACCTGTGCTTGGCGGTTTGGAGCGGTCTGGTTTTCTTGAAGAGCGACCTGCAGGAGCGGGCTGGAAGAGCGGCTAGTTCCTGCAAAGGATGCGACTTATTGCCGGACTATGCAGACAGGGAACCGAGTTCGGCAGAGAGGCCTGCAGAGACAATCTTGCGGTTAAGCTGGAAAGGAGCGCGGCCTGCAAGGGCGGACTGTAGGAGCAGTCCGCAGCCCATGCCGACCAAGGGAAGGCTCGCGGCCTGGGAGGTCAGACCGCTGAGACCTCCCAAGCTGTGCGGACTGAGCGGACAGGGAAACCTGTCCGCCCAACCTAAGAAACGACCTCCAGGAGGAACCTGGTGCAGGCCGTTACCGGCAAGCTGGCTGTCTTGGGAAGGATCGCCGATTTCTGGGTTAACAAGCTTGTTCATCAAGAAGAAGGGGGAGCTTTCGGTCTTGGTCTTGCTGTATGTTGATGACATGATCATCACGGGGAATTCAGAGGAGGAGGTAGCTAGGCTCAGGGATGAGCTAGCTATTCGCTTTGAGATGAAGGACTTGAGAGAGCTTCATCACTTTCTTGGTCTTGAAGTGGAGAGGAAGGAGAGCAGGATACTCATCTGCCAGAAAGGATATGCGGGTCGCATTGTGAATCGATTCAGCATGAAGGAAGGGAGGAGTTGCTCTACTCCTCTGGATCTTGGGCTGAAGCTTCGACGAGATGAAAGAAAGATTCTTCCTGATCCCTTGGTGTTCAGAGCTTTAGTGGGGAGCTTGATCTACCTGACGATTACAAGGCCAGACATTGCTTACGCTGTTAGCCGAGTAAGTCGGTTTATGGCTGAACCAAGGAAGTCACATCTGGTAGCGTCAAAGAATATCTTGAAGTATGTCAAGGGGACTTCTGATATGGGACTCCTCTATAGAAGGGACACAGACTTCTCTTTGCTTGGATACACGGATGCTGATTATGGTGGTGACTCGGATGATCGAAGATCAACTTCGGGTTATGTTTTCAGTTGTGGATCAGCTTGCATCTCGTGGTGTAGCAAGAAGCAGGATTCAGTATCCATCTCTACTACGGAGGCAGAGTACAAGGCTTCGTCCTTGGCTGCTCGGGAAGCCATATGACTAAGGAGGCTTGTAGAGGATGTTCATGAAGAAGTGCAAGGACCTACTTTGCTCTGAGGTGACAATTAGAGTGCTCTCAAACTGGTGAACAATCCAGTATGTCACGCAAGGACCAAGCATATTGAGATCAAGCACCACTTCATAAGGGAGAAGGTGTTGGATGGATCTCTTGTGGCCGGGCATGTTCGGAGTGAAGAAAATCTTGCTAACATCTTCACGAAGCCGCTGTCGAAGGGGCCATTTCAATGGTTATGAGGCTTGCTGGGCTTGATCACCACTTCTCACTTCAAGGGGGAGTGTTGAAATTTGTGAAGTGAAAGTGGGTGTCGAGCGGTCTGAGTGGCCTGAGCGGTCTGAGTCCGCGGCCTGGGCGGACTGAGTATTGCGGCCTATATGACCTAGCCTGGTTGGACTTGGTGGCTTGGCTATTTTTGTGGAGCGATCTGTGCGGCCTAGTGTGCGTTCTGGATAGTCTATGGCCAAGGAAGTCCTAGTGACTTGGGCATCTAGTGGAGCGGCCTGAGCGGACTGCGTTTGGCGGTCTGTTGGCGGTGCTCAGCTTGATCTGCGGCCTTACAGTCAACCAGTTCTTGAGTAACCAGGCAGATTGGAAGTTGTATCCGCGGTGTGTTGACGGACTTATTTTTTGCGTCCGCGGAGTCCGCATTTGTGGACTGACTGGAGATGGGCTTTTGTTCTTGCCGAGTTCTCCATGATGCGATGGATGTTTCACATCCTTGTGGCAGATTGTACTGTTGATTGGCGGTCTGGGTCTTCTGTGTCCGCCGTGCTCGCGCTAGTTGCTTGATGGGCTACTAGACTTGGTCATTTTCTGTGACAAGTCCATGGTGTCCGCAGAGTCCGCTGTTGACCGGGCGAACTTCCTGTTGGTCGTGGAATCGTGGCGGGTTGTGGCGTTGTTGCCGAGCTCTGCGGACTGCCTTATTTGTCCGCGTACACTGTGCGGACTGTTGCAGCGTGAGTTGTGGCTGTGTCCGCGTGCTGTGTCGAGTGGCGGACTGGCGCTATGCTTGCGTTGGGTGGACTGGCGATGTGCTTGTGATATGCGGGCTGGCTTTGTGTCCGCATGGTGGCGGACTTGCTTTTGGCCTGGCGCCTGGCGGGTTGGTCTGGCCAAGTCCTTGCGGACTTGACAGACTGGGTTGTGTTAGCGCACAAGCTGGTGCGGTGACTTTATTCACTAGGGTGGTGACCATACTTCTCACCTCACCTATAAATAGACCCCCCGACACATCTACAGTAACTTATTGAACAGTAAGTGAGGGCTTGATTATTTGTTGCGGCCTGTTTTTTCCTGTCCGCGCGGGTTGAGCAGAGCTAACTGTTTGCTGTGTGCAGGTTGCACGACTAACACTAAGGAGCCAGGAGTTTGGTTTTGACTGCGGTCAGCATCAATGAAGTTTGCGGTTTCAATCAGCGGTTTCAGCAGGTCGCTTCTGCGGCTTGTCAATTTTCTCTGCTTTAGCGTTTCCATGTTCAATAACCTGTCTGCCGAACTCGGCGGTCTAGGCGGTCTGTTCTTCAGCTCAGCAGCGGTTTGTAGCAGTCAGCGAATAACGGCGTGTCCTCGCGACCTCGTGGTCTCGGCGGACTTCGTGTTCTTTTCGTCTTCTAGCAGCAGCAAGCAGCAGTTCGGGCGGCCTTGGCGACTTTGGCGGGCTGGGCGGCCTCGGCGGTCTCCAGTTCTGTCCGCGAATTGTTTTACTTGTAATTTTTCCTGTTTTCCTGTGTACCGGCGAAATCATGTCTCGCCATGTATACCTCGCTCTGTAAAGATGAAAGAAATAAATGATCTGCTTGCACCTTGCGATTGTGTTTGGTTGTTGAGCTTGCTTCCCTGGTTTCCGCATGATCAAGGTGTGATCTTGATAGTTCCGAGAATATTAATTTAGCATTAGACTATCTTGCTGACCACTTTAAGAAATTTCAACATTTCTCTCTTTCAAAAGATAACGCACCAGGTCCGGATGGATTCAGTGGTGTTATTTCAGTCATGTTGGGCATTATTAAGAGTGATATGGTGCACACGATAAATGATTTTTTAAGTTGTGGATATATGGGTCAACACTTCACCTCTAATATTATTACTCTTATTCCCAAAGTTCCTATTACAACTTCTTTTTCTCAATACAATCCGATCTCTTTATCAAAGTTTTCTCATAAATTTTTCAAAAAATTATAGCTAGAAGATTGAAAATTTTATTCCCTAACATTATTTCAATGGAGCAAGGTACATTCGTGAAAGGTATGAATAGTTTTTATTCGATTTGTACGGTGCAAGAGCTCGCAATTGACTTTTGTAAGGATGCAAGAGGGGGAATATGATTATCAAAATAGATAAGAAAAGTCCTTCGACTGGATGGACAAGGTTTTCTTATTTATGGAACTTAAGAAGTTTGATATTGACTTCTAATTTTTGAAGCTTATTTGGATGTTGATATTGTTGAAATTTGTGAAGTGAAAATGGTTGATGGGCAGGCCGGGCGGCCTGGGCGGACAGCGTCGGCGGACTGGGCGGACTGCGGGCTGGTGATAAGTCTAGTGGAAGCTGGCTGTTCTTCTGAGCGGGTTGTACGGATGAAGTCCGCGGACTGTGCGGCCTGTTATCTGCGGATAAGGTGTTGACTGATTGGTTTAGGCAAGGAGCGGCCTGAGCGGATAAAGGCTTGCGGTCTGGTGCGTTGCTCAGAGGCCGCGTTGCAAGCTTGTGTAACCGGCGGTTTGGCTCATGTCCGCGGGAAGCTTGCGGACTAACGTGTCCGCGTTGTGTGCTGTTGCGGACTGGGTTGAGAGCTTGACTGTGGCCTTGTCGAGCTCTGGTGGTACAACAGGTGCACTGCTGTGGAGGTCTATGGCGGACTGGTGTGTGAAGTACGACAGGTGGCCGTTGCATTGGGCAGGTGTGCGAGTAGCTTGCGGACTGCTTCTCCTTGGCGGAGTGTTGGCGGTCTATGTTGCTTGGATGATTGGAGGACAGAGCTATGTCCTCCATGCTCGCGTTAGGCTTTTGGTGGTTCTGGACTTGGTCACACTCTGTGCCAAGACCAGTGTGTCCACAGTATCCACCAAGTCCGCTGTTGACCGGGAGGACTGCCTTTGGTCGTGGGCTTGTGGCGGATGGAGGCGTTGCTCTGGTTGTAGGCGGATTGCCACTTGTTTGTGCGGACAGCCACAAAAGGGAGTTGTTGTCCAGTGTTGGAGGCTTTGCGGGCTGATGCCTTGTCTGCTTAGCCTGGGCGGACTAGTGAGGGTTCGCCCAAAGGTGCCTTGCTCCTAGCGGGTTATTCCTTGGATTCCGGCCAAGTCCTTGCGGACTCGGCGGACGGAGGTTTGCTAGCGCGCGAGCTGGGGTGGTGATCCTATCCTTTAGGGCTGTGAGCACACTCCTCACCCTGCCTATAAATAGGACCCCCCCGGCACGTATACATCAACTGAGTGAACAGTAAGTTGGGTTCGGTGAGGTGATGCGGTCTCAGTTTTCTGTCCGCACGGATTGATTCAGAGTTAACTGTTGATGTGTGCAGGTCGCGCGGGTAGCTTCAAGGAGCCAGTAGTTTGGCTTTGACTTCGGTCAAGTACTTGTAAGTGTGCGGACTCTGCGGTCGCGGCGGGTCGCTCTGCGGCTTGTCAGTTCTCTGTCTCAACTTTGCCGTTTTCAATAACCTGTCCGCCATGCTTAGGCGGGAAGGCGGCGGTCTGTTCCTCAGTTCATCAGCAAGAGGCGAAAAACGGTGTGTCCGCGCGGCCTCGCGGCTTCGGCGGACTCCGTGTCTATTCGGCAGGTGCAGCTTCAGCTCGGGCGGCTTCGGCGGACTTGGCGACCTCAGCTGTCTCGGCGGTTTCCGGTGCTGTCCGCCCGGCTTGGTTTGAACTTTCTGTTATAGCTTGTGTACAAGCGAAATCATGTCTCGCTACGTATACCTCGCCTTGTAAAGAATTGGAATGCATAAAAGATCTTCTTGTGCTTCCATTGTTTGTTGGTGTTAACCTTTTTCCTTGAGTTTCCGCAAGATCAAAGTGTGAACTGGGTAGTGCCGAGGATATTAATTTGGTTTGGGCTACCTTGCTGACCACTTTGAGAAAATTCAACATGGTATCAAAGCAGGTTCAGTTGCTTGAGCGGTGGTCAACCAGTGTTGTGACTCTGTGCTTGGTGAGGAGCTATGGGAGGTCGTCAGTGGTGACGACAGACAGGAAGTGACAGCTACCTTTGGTACTGCTGAGCAGGTTAGGCTCTAGAGAAGAACAAATGCTAAGAACGCAGTTTATTCTCAAGAGGGCCGTATCACCAGAACTGTTTGATCACATCATTGGATGTGAGTCGGTTGCTGATATTTGGACAACCATTGATGATTTGTTCAATAGGAAGAATGTGACGCGACTTCAGTTTCTGGAGAAAGAGTTGGCTAGGACAACTCAGGGAGACCTTACCATCTCGAAATACTTCTTGAAGATGAAGAGCTTGTGTGCTGAGCTGTCGGCACTTGATCCTGATGAGCCTATCTCTGAGGCTAAGATGCAAAGGCACATTATCCGCGGCTTGCGGAAGGAGTATGTTGCCTTTGTGACCTCTGTTCAAGGGTGGGCTACTCAGCCGTCTCTGCTGGAGCTTGAGAATTTGCTTGCATCGCAGGAGAGCTTGGCAAGGCAGATGGCTGGAGTTAATCTTAATCAGGAAGGTAGTGAAGCTCTCTTCTCAGGAAATAAGAAGAAAGGATGGGAAGGGAAGAAGAAGAAGCAGGTCGCTGGTGAGAAGGAGCCTTCAACTTCATATCAGCCGGAGAGGAGCGCTGCTCCTAAGGACTGGAAGAAGAACTTGAAGTGCTACCGGTGTCATCAGCGAGGGCACTTCAAGCGGGACTGCAAGGTCAAGCTGCAGCCTGGGCATGCTGTAGGAACGGAGGAAGCTTGCTCGAGGAGCGAGGAAGCAGAATGGAGTGGAGCTTTCATGACGGGCACTAGTGTCCGTGCCCTGTCTGCTGAGGACTTCAACAGCGAGTGGATCGTGGACTCCGGGTGTGGTCATCACCTCACCGGAGACATGTCAAAGTTCTCCTCCATTCAACCATACTCAGGTAACGAAGCTATTATCACTGCTGATAATACTGTTTATGCAGTAGAGAAAGAGGGGGTTGTGTCTTTGGGTAGTGATCAGGGGCCACTCACGTTAAGGAGTGTGTATCACGTACCGGGCGTGAAGAAAAACCTCTTCTCTGTGACCAACGCGGTGGACGCTGGGTATCACGTTCTGTTTGAGCCAACAGACGTGAAGTTCCTTCGCAACGTATCAGCGGTTAAGGCTGATGTTGCTCATGTCGGAAGGAGGGTTAAGAACTTATTTGTTCTTGCAACCAATTCTTATGTTAATCGTATGAGAGCCAATGATAGCGCTGCTATCTGGCATGAGAGGCTGGGTCATGTAGGCATGGACAAGCTGAAGGCTATGACTAGTAGAAGTTTGGTGAGAGGTCTGCCTAAGTTATCCTCCTTTGGTGACGGACATGTTTGCGCGGGCTGTCAATACGGTAAGGCACATCGCCTTCCGTTTGATAAATCACAAACAAGGAGCAATCAACCATTGGAGTGCATTCATGGCGACTTGATGGGACCAACGGTCACTGCCAGCCTTGGTGGAAGCAGATACATGCTTGTCTTGATTGATGACTACTCAAGGTATACTTGGGTGTACTTCTTGAAGGAGAAGTCAGAAGCCTTCCGTTTGTTTGTGGAGTTCAAGGAGTTGGTGGAAGGCTGGCTTGGCTTGCGGATCAAGAAGCTTAGAACTGACAACGGTGGTGAGTTTATCTCCTCCGAATTTTCTAACTTCTGCAGGAAGCACGAGATCCAACGAGAGCTTACTTGTGCTCACACTCCACAAAAAAATGGAGTAGCGGAGCGGAAGATCCGTCATTTGACGGAGACTTGCAAATGCTGGCTTCATGGGAAAGACATTCCAAGGTCCTTTTGAGAGGAGGGGATGTCTTGTGCTTCTTATGTCATCATTCGGATTCCGCTCAGCCCGATAAACATGAAGACTCCTTTTGAGCTGTTGCTGAAGGAGAAGCCGAGTGTGGGACACCTTAGGGTGTTCGGTTCAACTTGCTATGTGCATGTCCCGGATGCTTCACGGACTAAGCTGGATGCGAAGGCAAGGAAGCTTGTCTTTGTTGGCTACGATGAGCGGAAGAAGGGATGGAAATGCATGGATCCTGCGACGAAGAAGTTCGTGGTGTCAAGATACGTTGTCTTTGACGAGCTGACGTCGTATGGAGGTGGCTCGGTTGAGCTAACCGGAAGTAGCAAGGTTGAGAAAGCACCGGTGGTTGTTGTTGAAGGCCTGGAAGAGGAGCTTGCTGTTTCACCAGCAGCTCCTGTTGCTTCTAAATCCGAGGCTGAGCCTTCTGGCTCAGGAAGCAGGGGGAGCACTGCCCAAAGCTTGCCCCAAGTAGGAGTTGAGCTTGAAGAAGCAACGGAGGTTGTGAGCAAGGAGCCAACCCTTCGGAGATCGAAGAGGGTTATTAAGCCTCCGGATCGGTACTGTGATGGGAATGCAGTGAGCTTTGTCTCCTGCTTCTTTGCAGGTCCTCTTGATGAGCGAGAGCCTGCAAACTTCAACGAGGCCACAGGAGTTAAGGAGTGGGAAGATGTCATGAAGGAAGAGATTGATGATCTGAAGAAGAATGAAACCTGGGACCTTGTGCCCAAGGTTGATGGCATTACTCCGGTTACTTGCAAGTGGGTGTATAAGTTGAAGAAGAAGGCTGATGGGAGCATTGACAGGTTCAAAGCTCGCCTGGTTGCTCGAGGATTCTCACAACAGTATGGAGAAGACTATGAGGAGACGTTCAGTCCGGTTGCAAAGATGACTTCAGTTAGAGTGGTGATCGCCTTGGCTGCTAGCAAGGGATGGAGATTGTGCCAACTTGATGTGAAGAATGCCTTTCTTTACGAAGAGATTGACAAGGACATCTTCATGGATGAGCTACTTGGTTTTATTTCTGAAGATCATCCGGACTACGTCTGCAAGCTCAGGAAGGCTCTCTATGCGTTGAAGCAAGCTCCTAGAGCTTGGTATGGGAAGATAGCAGAGTATTTGCAGTTCTGTGGGTATCTTGCCTCCAACTCGGATTCTAGCTTGTTTGTCAAGAAGAAGGGGGAGCTTCATGTCTTGCTCCTGCTGTATGTGGATGACATGATCATCACAGGGAACTCGGAGGGGGAAGTAGCAAGGCTCAGGGCTGAGCTTAGTATACGCTTCGAGATGAAAAACTAGGGAGAGCTTCATCACTTTCTCGGTCTTGAAGTGGAGAGGAAGAAGTGCGGTATACTCATTTGCCAAAAAGGATATGCAGATCGCATTGTGAAGCGGTTTGGTATGGGTGAAGGAAAGAGTTGCTCTACTCCACTGGAACATGGGCTAAAACTTCGACGATATGAGGGAAGGGTTCTTCATGATCCCTTGGTGTTCAGGGCTCTTGTTAGGAGCTTGATCTACTTGACGATTACAAGGCCAGACATTGCTTATGTTGTTGGCCGAGTAAGTCGGTTTATGGCTGAACTAAGGAAATCTCATCTAGTGGCGGCAAAGCACATCTTGAAGTATGTCAAGTCAACTTCTGACATGGGACTTCTCTATAGAAGGGACTTGAATTTTGTCTTGCTTGGGTACACGGATGCTGACTATGGCGGTGATTCAGATGATCGGAGGTCTACGTCAGGTTATGTGTTCACTTGTGGTTCAGCTAACATTTCGTGGTGTAGCAAGAAGCAGGACTCGGTGTCCGTCTCAACTACGGAGGCAGAGTATAAGGCTTCGGCCTTGGCTGCTCGGGAAGCCATCTGGTTGAGGAGGCTTATAGAGGATGTTCATGAAGAAGTGCAAGGGCCAACTTTACTCCGGGGTGACAATGAGAGTGCTCTCAAGCTGGTTAACAATCCAGTGTATCACGCTAGGACCAAGCATATAGAGATTGATCACCACTTCATAAGAGAGAAGATGTTGGAGGGATCTCTATTGGTCGGGCATGTTCGGAGTGAAGATAATCTTGCTGACATCTTCACGAAGCCACTGTCGAAGGGGCCCTTTGAGCGGTTGCGCAGCTTGCTGGGCTTGATCAACACTTCTCACTTCAAGGGGGAGTGTTGAAATTTGTGAAGTGGAAGTGGTTGATGGGCAGGCCGGGCGGCCTGGGCGGACAGCGTCGGCGGACTGGGCGGACTGCGGCCTGGTGATAAGTCTAGTGGAAGCTGGCTGTTCTTCTGAGCGGGTTGTACGGATGAAGTCCGCGGACTGTGCGGCCTGTTATCTATGGATAAGGTGTTGGCTAATTGGTTTAGCCAAGGAGCGGCCTGAGCGGATAAAGTCTTGCGGACTGGTACGTTGCTCAGAGGCTGCGTTACAAGCTTGTGTAACCGGCGGTTTGGCTCATGTCCGCGAGAAGCTTGCGGACTGCCGTGTCCGCGGTGTGTGCTGTTACGGACTGGGTTGAGAGCTTGGTTGTGGCCTTGTCGAGCTCTGGTGGTACAGCAAGTGCACTGCTGTGGAGGTCTATGGCAGACTGGTGTGTGAAGTCCGGCAGGTGGCCGTTGCATTGGGCAGGTGTGCGAGTAGCTTGCGGACTGCTTCTCCTTGGCGGAGTGTTCGCGGTCTGTGTTGCTTGGATGATTGGCGGACGGAGCTACGTATACCTCGCCTGTTATCTACGGATAAGGCGTTGGCTGATTGGTTTAGCCAAGGAGCGGCCTGAGCGGATAAAGGCTTGCGGACTGGTGCATTGCTCAGAGGTCACGTTGCAAGCTTGTGTAACCGGCGGTTTGGCTCATGTCCGCGGGAAGCTTGCGGACTGGCGTGTCCGCGGTGTGTGCTGTTGCGGACTGGGTTGAGAGCTTGGTTGTGGCCTTGTCGAGCTCTGGTGGTACAGCAGGTGCACTGCTGTGGAGGTCTATGGCGGACTGGTGTGTGAAGTCCGGCAGGTGGCCGTTGCATTGGGCAGGTGTGCGAGTAGCTTGCAGACTGCTTCTCCTTGGTGGAGTGTTGGCGGTCTGTGTTGCTTGGATGATTGGCGGACGGAGCTATGTCCGCCATGCTCGCGTTAGACTTTTGGTGGTTCTGGACTTGGTCACACTCTGTGCCAAGACTAGTGTGTCCGCAGTATCTGCCAAGTCCGCTGTTGACCGGGCGGACTGCCTTTGGTCGTGGGCTTGTGGCGGATGGAGGCGTTGCTCTGGTTGTAGGCGGATTGCTTCTTGTTTGTGCGGACAACCACAAAAGGGAGTTACTGTCCAGTGTTAGAGGCTTTGCGGGCTGATGCCTTGTCCGCTTAGCCTGGGCGGACTAGTGAGGGTTCGCCCAAAGGTGCCTTGCTCCTGGGGGTTATTCTTTGGATTCCGGCCAAGTCCTTGCGGACTCGGCGGACGGAGGTTTGCTAGCGCGTGAGCTGGGGTGGTGATCCTATCCATTAGGGCGGTGACCACACTTCTCACCCCGCCTATAAATAGGACCCCCCCGACACGTATACATCAACTGAGTGAACAGTAAGTTGGGTTCGGTGAGGTGCTGCGGTCTCAGTTTTCTGTCCGCGCGGATTGATTCAGAGTTAACTGTTGTTGTGTGCAGGTCGCACGGGTAGCTTCAAGGAGCCAGGAGTTTGGGTTTGACTTCGGTCAAGTACTTGGAAGTGTGCGTACTCTGCGGTCTCAGCGGGTCGCTCTGCGGCTTGTCAGTTCTCTGTCTCAACTTTGCCGTTTTCAATAACCTGTCCGCCAGGCTCAGGCGGGTAGGCGGCGGTCTGTTCCTCAGTTCATCAGCAGGAGGCGAATAATGGTGTGTCCGCGCGGCCTCGCGGCTTCGGCGGACTCCGTGTCTATTCGGCAGGTGCAGCTTCAGCTCGGGCGGCTTCAGCGGACTTGGCGACCTCGGCGGTCTCGGCGGTTTTCGGTGCTGTCCGCCCTGCTTGGTTTGAACTTTCTGTTATAGCTTGTGTACTAGCGAAATCATGTCTCGCTACGTATACCTCGCCTTGTAAATAAGTGGAATGTATAAAAGATCTGTTTGTGCTTTAATTGTTTGTTGGTGTTAACCTTTTTCCTTGCGTTTCCGCAAGATCAAAGTGTGAACTGGGTAGTGCCGAGGATATTAATTTGGTTTGGGCTAACTTGCTGACCACTTTGAGAAAATTCAACAGATATGTCACTCTAATCATAGTGTCATGGTGAATGGAAAAAGCTGTTGATTCTTTGGTGCATCTCGCGGTCTCAAACAAGGTGATCCCTTATCTCCTCTCCTCTTTATTCTCACGGAGTAGGTTCTAAGTAGTGGCATGTCGGATCTATTCCAAGCCAAGAAAAAAAAATTTGAATAGTTTAAAGGATATCCTAAAGGTCCTAAATTCTCTCATAGTCTTTATGCTGATGATACTTTGATTTTAGGAAGGGCAGCAACAAAACCTCCAAAGCCATATCGATATTCATTCAGAGATATGAGGAGAGTTCAGGTCAACTCGTTAATAAGGACAAGAGCCATCTCTTTTTTACAAACAAGGTTGCTATGTCTCGAGCTACGTGAATTTCTCATATCCTAATCATTCAAATAAAATGCATGCCATTTTTGATATTCAAAAATTTGCAACATAAACTGAGGAAATTTAAAGAGAGCAAGTACACCCAACAACAGGAGAGCCTTTTATCTGGTTTTAATATTAATTTTAGAAGGGTCTTAAATGTTTACTGGACTTGGGCTTTTATAGGCCAATAGAAACATTTCATATATTAGATAAGTACTACAATATCTAACAATTGTTAGCGACAGAGACTTACATTTTCTATCACGGTGTCACTTTTTTTAATGCCTTCTAAACTACAGCTTTCTTCCTTGATGACAACATTTTCTTTTGACTCTTTTCCTGATGGGTAATCTGCAAAGTGCCCAATATATGTATGGGCATTTGGCAAAATGCACCCCAAAAGTTTCAAATTGGCAAAATGCCCCCCCCCCCCCAAGTAGTTTTTCTTTGGAATGTGCACCCTTAGTAGGCAAAAAATGAAATGGCCAAAATGTACACTCTAGGGTGCACATTGCCAAAAAAACCACTTTGTGGGGGGGGTGCATTTTACCAATTTTAAACTTTTGTTGTGCATTTTGCCAAAAGCCGGTATATCCAGGGTGCACTTTGCCAATTTGCTTGCTTGCATTTCAATGAAATTAACATGAGGCCAAGGTTTGGTAAACACCCCAAGCAACTGTTTTGGATTCAAGAACAAATAGAAATCCCCTTGTGCTTTTTTGATCATCATGATTGGATACCTAGTCAGAATCAGTATTGCCATGTAATTCTGATTATTCTTCTTTCTTGTAGATGAGCCAATAATCAGTTGTGCTTTTAATATAGCGGAGGATGCAGTATTCTTCCTGTAAGTGAGCTTTAGGAGGCTGATACATAAAGCTGGCTACCTGATTAACAACATTAGCAATGTTTGGCCTAGTATCAGCCAAATACATTAATTATCCTACATTAGAGCGGAATTTTGATGTCTCCACAAAATCAATGCTTGCCTTAACATCTCATTTTTGAAGGCATAGGAGTTAAGGTGCGATTACATTGTCATATTGGTTTTTTTTTCAATAACTCAGAGGCAAACTTTGTTGAGATAGTAAAATACGTGTGGGTGTTTGCTGGATATGAATACCTAAGAGAAATTTCACGATTCCCATATACATAATAAGCATAAACCTCCTTCATGTTATGTTGAAAAGTGGTAATCATTGTTGTTGAATTTCTAGTGATTAAAATATCATCGACATACAGTCCAATGATAAATTACATAGATCCTTCCCATTTTAAGTATAAAGCGGGTTCATTTGCACATCTTTGGAGATCTTTAGAAAGAAATTAAATGTTAATATTAGCATTCCAAGCTCGTGGGGCTTGTTTAAAATCATACAAGGCCTTATATAGTGGATACACAATCATTGTATACTCACCATGTTCCTGATATCCCATAGGTTGTTCTACATAGATTTCCTCTTGAATTGTTCCATTCAAGAAGGCAAATTTTACATCCATATGATAGATTTTGTAGTGATACTGAGTTGTATATGCTAATACTAACCTAATGGTATCTAGTCGGGCAACTGAAGCAAAAGTATCATTGTATTCTTCACAAGGTTTTTGTGCATAACCTTTCACTACTAGTCGAGCTTTATATCTCTCAAATTGTTCTGTTTCATTTAATTTAGTTCTATACAACCATTTAAGACCTATGGTTCTCTTTGTTGGAGGTAGGTCAACTAATTTCCATGTCTTATTTGCTTGAATGGTGTTTCATCTTCATTCATAGCATGTTGTCATTTAGGATCAGTCTTGGCTTCATCAAAAGAGGTTGGAGTGGAATACATAAAGGCTTGTTTAGTTTCTGTTTCTTTGTAGATGTCCTGTAAACTCCTAGTTTCTCTTGGCAGAGATTAAGGAGAAGCAGAGTGTGAGATGATTTACTCTTGCATTGTATCATAATGATGAGGCTCAATAATGACTTTGATGGGGAAATCTACTTTCTCAACTGTCATTGTTGGAGTGAAAGCTTGTTTATTCTGTTCTAAAGGTCATTCCCACTTAGCATTTTCATCTAAAGTGACATTTCTGGATATCCAGTTTTATTGGTAAGGGGTTGAAATAATTTGCAGGCTTTGGATTGGTGACTGTAGCCTATAAATATATGATTTTCTCCTTTACAATCCAACTTATCTCTATTTGTAGGGTCTGATAGAGCATAAGCAATGCACCCAAATTTTTTTAAAAGGGGCACTGTTGATAGTTTTTATTTAAACATAAATAAGGAGTAATAAATGTTAAGGCTTATAGTAATCCTATTTAAAAATACACAGAAGTATTAGTGGCCTCTGCACAAAACTATTTTATCAAAGATTTAGCATGTAGCTCTTTCCATCTCTATAATCTTACAGTTTCTTCTTTCCACTACTCCATGTTAAAATTTCTCAAAGTGGTCAGCAAGGTAGCCCAAACCAAATTAATATTCTCGGCACTACCCAGTTCACACCTTAATCAAGCGGAAACCCAAGGAACAAGGTTAATACCAACAACCGATGGAAGCACAAGCAGATATTTCATTCATTACACTTCTTTACAAGGCGAGGTATACGTAGCGAGACATGATTTCGCTAGTACACAAGCTATAACAGAAAGCACAAAAACCAAGCCGGGCGGACAGCACTGGAAACCACCGAGACCGCCAAGTCGCTAAGACCGCCGAACCCGCCCGAAATGAAGCTGCACCACGCCGAATAGACACGGAGTCCGCCGAAGCCGCGAGACCGCGCGGACACACCGTTATTCGCCTCTTGCTGATGAACTAAGGAACAAACAGCCTACCCGCCTGTGACCAGCGGACAGGTTATTGGAACTTGGCAAAGTTGAAGCAGAGAACTGACAAGCCGCTGAGAGCCCTGCTGAGACTGCAGAGACCGCACACTTCCAAGTACTTGACCGAAGTCAAAGCCAAACTCCTGGCTCCTTGAAGCTACCCGCGCGACCTGCACACAGCAACAGTTAACTCTGAATCAATCCGCGCGGACAGAAAACTGAGACCGCAGCACCTCACCAAACACAACTTACTGTTCACTCAGTTACTGTATACGTGTCGGGGGGGGGGTCTATTTATAAGCGGGGTGAGGAGTCTGGTCACCGCCCTAATGCATAGAATCACCACCCAAGCTCGCGCGCTAGCAAACCTCCTTCCGCTGAGTCCGCAAGGACTTAGCCGGAATCCAAGGAACAACCCGCCAGGAGCAAGGCATCTTTGGGCGAACCCTCACCAGTCCGCCCGAGCTATGCGGACAAGGCACCAACCCGCAAGGACTCCAAACACTGGACAGCAACCCCCTTCAGTGACTGCCCGCACGACAAGAGGCAGTCTGCATACAACCAGAGCAACGCCTCCATCCTCCACAAGACCACGACCAAAGGCGGTCCGCCCGGTCAACAGCGGACTTGGCGGATACTGCGGACACACTGGTCTTGGCACAGAGTGTGACCAAGTCCAGAACCACCAAGGGCCTAGCGCGAGCTCGGCGGACACAACTCCGTCCGCCAAACAACCAAGCAACACAAACCGCCAAAACTCCGCCACAGAGAAGCAGTCCGCAAGCTACTCGCACACCTGTCCAATGCAACAGCCAACTGCCGGAATCCACATACCAGTCCGCCACAGCAACAGCAGCGCTGTACTACCAAAGCTCGGCAAGGCCACAACCAAGCTCTAAGGCCAGTCCGCAACAGCGAACACCGCGGACACGCCAGTCCGCAAGCCTCCCGCGGACAGGATCCAATCCGCCAGGTAACACAAGCTTGCAACACGGCCACTGAGCAAGTACACCAGACCGCGAACCTTTATCCGCACAGGCCGCTCCTTACTCGACAAAGCTAGCAAGACAGCCAACGCCCTAACCGCAGATAACAGCCCGCCCAGGCCGCGGACTTAGTCCGCACAAACCGCTCAGAAGAACAACCAGCTTCCACTAGACTTAACACCAGGCCGTATAACAGCAGTCCGCCCGTCCGCCAAGTCCGCCGACTCTGTCCGCTCAGGCCGCCCGACCTGCCCATCAACCACTTCCACTTAACAAATTTCAACACTCCCGCCTTGAAGTTAGAAGTGGTGATCAAGCCCAGCAAGCTGCGCAACGCTCGAAAGGCCCCTTCGAAAGTGGCTTCGTGAAGATGTCAGCAAGATTGTCTTCATTCCGAACATGCCCGACCAAAAGAGATCCCTCCAACACTTTCTCCCTTATGAAGTGGTGATTGATCTCAATGTGCTTGATCCTAGCGTGACACACTGGATTGTTGATCAGCTTGAGAGCACTCTCATTGTCACCCTGGAGTAAAGTTGGCCCTTGCACTTCTTCATGAACGTCCTCTATAAGCCTCCTCAACCAGATGGCTTCCCGAGCAGCCAAGGCCGAAGCCTTATACTCTGCCTCCGTAGTTGAGACGGACATCGAGTCCTGCATCTTGCTACACCATGAGATGCTAGCTGAACCGCAAGTGAACACATAACCTGAAGTCGACCTTCGATCATCCGAATCACCGCCATAGTCAGCATTCGTGTACCCAAGCAAGGCAAAATCCGAGTCCATTCTATAGAGAAGTCCCATGTCAGAAGTTGACTTGACATACTTCAAGATATGCTTCGCTTCCACTAGATGAGACTTCCTTGGTTCCTCCATGAACCGACTTACTCGGCCAACAACATAAGAAATGTTCGGCATTGTAATCGTCAAGTAGATCAAGCTCCCAACAAGAGTTCTGAACACCAAGGGGTCAGGAAGAATCCTTCCCTCATCTCTTCGAAGCTTCAGCCCAGGTTCCAGTGGAGTAGAGCAACTCTTACCTTCGCCCATGCCAAACCGCTTTACAATGCGATCTGCATATCCTCTTTGGCAAATGAGTATACCGTTCTTCTTCCTCTCCACCTCAAGACCGAGAAAGTGTTGAAGCTCTCCCAAGTCTTTCATCTCGAAGCGTATGACAAGCTCAGCCCTGAGCCTTGCTACTTCCTCCTCCGAGTTCCCTGTGATGATCATGTCATCCACATACAGCAGGACCAAGACTTGAAGCTCCCCCTTCTTCTTGACGAACAAGCTAGAATCTGAGTTGGAGGCAAGATACCCGCAGAACTGCAAATACTCTGCTATCTTCCCATACCAAGCTCTAGGAGCTTGCTTCAACCCATAGAGCGACTTCCTGAGCTTGCAGACATAGTCCGGATGAACTTCAGAAACAAAACCAAGTGGTTGCTCCATGAAGATGTCCTTGTCAATCTCTCCGTAAAGAAAAGCATTCTTCACGTCAAGCTGCCACATCCTCCATCCCTTGCTAGCAACCAAGGTAATCACCACTCTAACTGAAGTCATCTTTGCAACCAGACTAAACGTCTCCTCATAGTCTTCTCCAAACTACTGTGAGAATCCCCGAGCGACCAGGCGAGCTTTGAACCTATCAATGCTCCCATCAACCTTCTTCTTCAACTTATACACTCACTTGTAAGTGACCGGAGTAATGCCATCAACCTTGGGCACAAGGTCCCAGGTTTCATTCTTCTTGAGAGAAGCAATCTCTTCCTTCATGGCATCTTCCCACTCCTTAACTCCAGTGGCCTCGTTAAAGTTAGCAGGCTCTCGCTCATCAAGAGGACCTGCAAAGAAGCAGGAGACAAAGCTCATTGTATTCCCATCACAGTACCGAGCCGGTGGCTTAATAACCCTCTTCGATCTCCGAAGGGTCAGCTCCTTGCTAACTACCTCCTTTGCTTATTCGGGCTCAACTCCTACCTGGGGAAAGCTTTGAGCAATGCTCCCCCTGCTTCCTGAGCCAGAAGGCTCAGTCTCAGAGTTAGAAGCAACAGGAGCTGCTGGTGAAACAACAAGCTCCTCTTCCAGGCCTTCAGCAGCCACCATCGGTTCTTCATCAACCTTGCTATCAGAGAGCTCAACTGAGCCTCCTCCATACGACGTCAGTTCATCAAAGACTACATCTCTTGATACAACAAACTTCTTCGTCACTGGGTCCATGCATTTCCATCCCTTCTTCCACTCATCGTAGCCAACAAAGACAAGCTTCCTTGCCTTTGCATCCAGCTTAGTCCGTGAAGCATCCGAGACATGCACATAGCAAGTAGAACCGAAGACCCTAAGGTGTCCCACACTCGGTTTCTCCTTCAGCAACAACTCAAAAGGAGTCTTCATGTTGATCGGGCTGAGCGGCATCCGATTGATGACATAAGAAGCACAAGACATCCCTTCTGCCCAAAAGGACCTTGGAATATCTTTCGAATGAAGCCATCATTTGCAAGTCTCCGTCAGATGACGGATCTTCCACTCCGCTACTCCATTTTGTTATGGAGTGTGAGCACAAGTGATCTCTGGTTGGATCCCGTGCTTCCTACAGAAGTTAGAAAACTCAGAGGAGATAAACTCACCACCGTTGTCTGTTCTCAACTTCTTGATTCGCAAGCCAAGCCGACCTTCCACCAACTCCTTGAACTCCACAAACAACCAAAAGGCTTCTGACTTCTCCTTCAAGAAATAAATCCACGTATATCTTGAGTAATCATCAATCAAGACAAGCATGTATTTGCTTCCAGCAAGGCTGGCAGTGACCGTTGGTCCCATCAAGTCGCCATGAATACACTCCAATGGTTGCTTGCTCCTTGTTTGTGATTTATCAAACGGAAGGCGATGTGCCTTACCGTATTGACACCCCGCGCAAACATGCCCATCACCAAAGGATGATAACTTAGGTAGACCTCTCACCAAACTTCTACTAGTCATAGCCTTCAGCTTGTCCATGCCTACATGCCCCAGCCTCTCATGCCAGATAGCAGCGCTATCGTTGGCTCTCATTCGATCAATATATGAATTGGTTGCAATAACAAACAAGTTCTTAACCCTCCTTCCTACATGAGCAACATCAGCCTTAACCGTCGATATATTGCGAAGGAACTTCACGTCTGTTGGCCCAAACAGAACGTGATAACCAACGTCCATCGCGTTGGTCACAGAGAAGAGGTTCTTCTTCATGCCCGGTACGTGATACACACTCCTTAGTGTGAGAGGCCCCTGATCACTACCCAAGGACACAACCCCCTCTTTCTCTACTGCATACACAGTATTATCAACAGTGATAATAGCTTCATTACCTAAGTATGCTTGCATGGAGGAGAACTTTGACTTGTCTCCAGTGAGGTGATGGCGACACCCAGAGTCCACGATCCACTCACCGTTGAAGTCCTCAGCAGATAAGGCACGGACACAAGTGCCCGTCATGAAAGCTCCGCCCCATTCTGCTTCCTCGCTCTTAGAGCAAGCTTCCTCCTTTCCTGCAGCATGCCCATGCTACAGCTTTACCTTGCAGTCCCGCTTGAAGTGCCCTCGCTGATGACACCGGTAGCACTTCAAGTTCTTCTTCCAGTCCTTTGGAGCAGCGCTCCTCTCCGGCTAATATGAAGTTGAAGGCTCCTTCTTACCAGCGACCTGCTTCTTCTTCTTCCCTTCCCATCCTTTCTTATTCTTGCCTGAGAAGAGAGCTTCACTGCCTTCCTGATTGAAATTGACTCCATCCATCTGCCTTGCCAAACTATCCTGCGAGGCAAGCAGGTTCTCAAGCTCCAGCAAAGATGGCTGAGTAGCCCAGCCTTGAACAGATGTTACAAAGGCAACATACTCTTTCCGCAAGCCGCGGATTATGTGCCTTTTCATCTTAGACTCAGAGATAGACTCATCAGGATCAAGTGCTGACAGCTCAGCACACAAGCTCTTCATCTTCAGAAAGAACTTTGAGATAGGAAGGTCTCCTTGAGTTGTCCTAGCCAACTCATTCTCCAGAAACTGAAGTTGAGCCACATTCTTCCTATTGAACAACTCATCAATGGTTGTCCAAATATCAGCAGCCGACTCACATCCAATGATGTGATCAAACAGTTCTGCTGAAACGGCTCTCTTGAGAACAAACTCCGCCTTAGCATTTGTTTTTCTCCAGAGCTTCACCTACTCAGCAGTACCAAAAGCAGCTGTCACTTCCTGTCTGTCGTCACCACCAACGACCTCCTATAGCTCCTCACCAAGAAGATAACTCTTCATGCACGACTTCCACTTCTTGAAGTTAGTCGGCGTCAAGAGTTCAATGCCAAGACCTCTTGCATAACTCCCTTCCATGGCAACAACCATTAGGTAGCAACCTATCAGAAGCTCCGAGCAACAACACAGGTTGATCACCACTCAAGCACAGAGTAACAACACTGGTTGACCACCGCTCAAGCAACTGAACCTGGCTCTGATATCATGTTAAAATTTCTCAAAGTGGTCAGCAATTTAGCCCAAACCAAATTAATATTCTCGGCACTACCCAGTTCACACCTTGATCAAGCGGAAACCCAAGGAACAAGGTTAATACCAACAACCAATGGAAGCACAAACAGATCTTTCATTCATTACACTTCTTTATAAGGCGAGGTATACGTAGTGAGACATGATTTCGCTAGTACACAAGCTATAACAGAAAGCACAAAAACCAAGCCGGGCGGACAGCACTAGAAACCGCCGAGACCGCCAAGTCGCCAAGACCGCCGAACCCGCCCGAAATGAAGCTGCACCACGCCGAATAGACACGGAGTCCGCCGAAGCCGCGAGGCCGCGCGGACACACCATTATTCGCCTCCTGCTGATGAACTGAGGAACAAACCGCCTACCCGCCTGTGACCAGCGGACAGGTTATTGAAACTTGGCAAAGTTGAAGCAGAGAACTGACAAGCCGCTGAGAGCCCTGCTGAGACCGCAGAGACCGCACACTTCCAAGTACTTGAACGAAGTCAAAGCCAAACTCCTGGCTCCTTGAAGCTACCCGCGCGACCTGCACACAGCAACAGTTAACTCTGAATCAATCCGCGCGGACAGAAAACTGAGACCGCAGCACCTCACCAAACCCAACTTACTGTTCATACAGTTACTGTATACGTGCCGGGGGGGTCTATTTATAGGCGGGGTGAGGAGTGTGGTCACCGCCCTAATGCATAGAATCACCACCCAAGCTCGCGCGCTAGCAAACCTCCGTCCACTGAGTCCGCAAGGACTTAGCCGGAATCCAAGGAACAACCCTCCAGGAGCAAGGCACCTTGGGCGAACCCTCACCAGTCCGCCAGAGCTATGCGGACAGGGCACCAGCCCGCAAGGCCTCCAAACACTGGACGGCAACCCCCTTCAGTGACTGCCCGCACGACAAGAGGCAGTCTGCATACAACCAGAGCAACGCCTCCATCCGCCACAAGCCCACGACCAAAGGCAGTCCGCCCGGTCAACAACGGACTTGGCAGATACCGCGGACACACTAGTCTTGGCACAGAGTGTGACCAAGTCCAGAACCACCAAGGGCCTAGCGCGAGCTCGGCGGACACAGCTCCGTCCGCTAAACAACCAAGTAACATAGACCGCCAAAACTTCGCCACGGAGAAGCAGTCCGCAAGCTACTCGCACACCTGCCCAATGCAACAGCCAACTGCCGGACTCCACACACCAGTCTGCCACAGCAACAACAACGCTGTACTACCAGAGATCAGCAAGGCCACAACCAAGCTCTAAGGCCAGTCCGCAACAGCGAACACCGCGGACACGCCAGTCCGCAAGCCTCCCGCGGACAGGATCCAATCCGCCAGGTAACACAAGCTTGCAACACGAGCACTGAGCAAGTACACTAGATCGCAAACATTTATCCGCACAGGCCTCTCCTTACTCGGCAAATCCAGCAAGGCAGCCAATGCCATAACCGCAGACAACAGCCAGCTTCCACTAGACTTAACACCAGGCCGCATAACAGCAGTCCGCCCAGTCCGCCCAGTCCGCCGACTCTGTCCGCTTAGGCCGCCCGGCCTGCCCATCAACCACTTCCACTTCACAAAATTCAACACTCCATACTGTTTATGAGATCTTGGAGCAGCCAATTATTGTTTAATCCCATCTGTTTGGCAAAAGAAATTGAATGTCGTGGAGGTGATCTCCCTATTGGAAATGCTGTTTCATATTCCCTATGTTTTAGAATATCAAATCCGAGATATATTTGATCACGTCTTGTGTTGATAGAGTGTGCAGGTTGACAGGTCGAAGCAAAGAAAAGAAGTATCCTATGGATGCTAACGCCGAGCGATGCGAGTTACCGTCGGGCAATAGCCGTGAATTAATTGGACAGAGAACTTAGGAACCTATCGCGTCGCGCTATTCCTAATGCACGCACTAATGCAAGGAGTTATTTCGGCAAGTCTCTCGACGAATGGCGAGAAGGATTTCTCGAGTAACCGATCTACCGCCATGCGATAGTGCTTACCGCGTCGCGCTAGTTTCTCGACGAATGGCGAGAAGAATTTCTCGAGTAACCGACCTATCGCCAGGAGATTGTGCTTACCGCGCCGTGCTAGCCTCTCGATGAATGTCGCGAAGGATTCCTCGAGTAACTGACCTACCGCGTGATGCTACCTTCTACCGCGGGGCGCTAGCACTATGAAAAATAAAGATTCATTTTGAAATATTATTCCAGATTTGGATGTCAGCTAGCACAACAAGCGTTTGAACATACCGTCGGGCGCTAGTCTTACCGCCTGAGGTAGCCTATTTTCATGAAGACGTATAAAAGTTTGCCTCGATTTCTATTCCTTAGGTGTCTAAAAAACGAAAAGTGACATGTGTGTTGGATCCCTAGTTTGATTTGGGCTAGGTTCACTAACTATGATATTTGACCCACCTTGTATAGCCAGGGTCATGTTTGTGTCCTAGAGTTTATGCTAAGTCCTTAGATTCTACCTCACATGAACCAGCCAACAGAAGACTGCAGAAAGACTTAGACTTAGAAGAAAATCAAGTTCAAGAAGTGAGTTCGACGTTCGTCGAACTCAGCTCGACAAACTCAGAGTATATTCTCTGAGTTGAGCTCAATGATATTCGAGCTCAGGTCAATGAATTCTGGGAGATCAACTTCAACTCATTATGTCCAGAAAACTTTCTCTGAACTCAGGTCGACGAAGTTATATTATCAGCTTGATGAACTTGGAGCACAGAATTCGGAAGTTTTCTCAGAAAGCAGTTAGTTGAACTCAGGTCGACGAACAAGAATTCCCAGGTCGACCAATACGATTTCTCTGGTCGACGAACTTTGATCTTAGGTCGACGAAATCTGTTCTCTGGTCGACATTTGCTGTACAGTTCCAGACTTGGAATTTTCCCTCATTTTGTCCTTATTCTATATCAGTTATTCCTGAATAATTAATGCTTATATTATCTGAATATAGCCATTAGTGTCAGCATTAATTATGGTCGTCATCAGGAATATTACTTGCCGTTTTTAATGGGACAGTTGGGAAATCTATTAATGCAATATTCTCTCCTGCCGATCTTCATTCTCCGGGTCGTCTGAAATTAATAGATTGGAATTGAAAATTCAAAAGGGAATTCGACTGAAGATATAAAAGAGTTTTTTTTTCTAGAAGCATAGCATATAGAATATACAGATGCACAGAGAAGCAAAAAACAGCAACAATACTCTGAACCTTCTCTATATAGAAAACAAATTGTTTTCTCCTTTACATTGCTGAAGAATAAGAAGAACAATCATTACAAATTAAGAGACTTCTTCAACCTTCATTTCAGGAGCTTTCAAGGACAACACATCCATATCAGTCAGAAGTTCCTGGATCTCATTTTCAAGTCAAGGCTGAAGACTGAAGACCTACACCCTGTGCAAGACTCCAAGTGATACTGAGAGGAGTTTTTGACAACAGCAAAAATCCACTAGCCTTCTCTGTTGAAAAGAGAAAGAGAAGACACCATCAATCTCTCTCCCCCCTCTGTATAAAGGATTTATTAACTCCCTTCAAAAGTTTATTTTGGTTTTTAGCACCTGATCAAAAGCTCATTGGTGGCAGTGACCTGATCAAAACCTGCAAGTGGATTCCTATCAGGGTGGTAGAAGAGTGGATGTACCCAGGTTGGGGAACCACTATAAAGTTCTTGTGTTATCTGGTTGCCATTTTCTTTTTGTTCTTGCTGTAGCTGTGATAGATTAAATTATTTGTGCTATGTTAGATTAGAATAACTTAGGTTGCTTTTTCTTTCTATAAATCTTGGTATCTCTAATTTCATTACTCTGATATTATAATATAAACAACAAAAAGTTTTCAAGTTACTCTATTCACCCCCCTCTAGAGTAAATCAGGTCTAACCCTCTCTTTCAATTGGTATCAGAGTGATTTACTTTGGTTGTACAAGCTAACCCTTGAGCCAAAAGATCCTATGTTAGATCTGATCTTTATTTCCCTTAGGTTTAGTTAGTTCACAGCATGACACAGATTAAGGATTATACAAGCACCAGACCTCCAAACTGCAATTTAAATAAATTTGCTATCTGGAAGGAAAGAATTAGGTTGTATATAAATTCCATTGATGAGGACATCTACAATTCTATTTTGACAGGTCATCCTCAACCTACAACATCTACTTCTACAGCAACTTCAAGCACTCATGCAGTTTCACAACCTGAGTGGACTGATGCTCAGAAGAAAACCAAAATTGTAGATGCCAAAACCATGAACATATTGGCTCAAACCATGTCAGATGACATTTTCCAAAAGGTGGCTGAGTGCACCTCTGCAAAAGAAATCTGGGATTCTCTCAACCAGATGGTTGCTGGCTCAACAAATAAGAGAAAAGATAGAAGATCAACTCTCATCTCACAGTATGATAACTTCAAGAAAGATGAAGCTGAATCTGTTGGTGACATGTACAACATATTAAGCTCCATTATCAGTGAGTTGAAGACTTTGGACAAAGACATCTCTCTTACAGAGTTGAATAACAAGATCCTAATGTGCTTCCCAAGCTCATGGGACTCCAGGATCTGGCCAATCAAGGAGGCCAGAAGCTTGAATGAGATTTCCACTGAATCTCTCTTGGGAAAGCTCAAATCTTATGCATCTGATCAAATCCAGGGAAGCTGCAGAACAAAGGACTCCTCCATCAGCAAGAAAAGGGCAAAATATAGCATTCAAAGCTACTGAAGATACTGAAGCTTCAACAGTCAATGAAGAACTAATGAGTGTCTTTGCTAAGAGATTCTACAAAATGGAAAGAAAGGACTTTAGGAGAAAGTCATCCAGAAATGATGACAAGCCGAGGTATGATAAACTACTACTAAAGAAATAGTGTGTTTTGGATGCAGAAAACCAGGACACTTCATTTCTGAATGCCCTGAAAATCAAAAGAAGGAAAGGAGAATAGAGAAAGACTCCAGAAGCAAGCAATACATCATGGCTTCCTCCAGCAAGTACAAAAAGAAGGAGGACTTTATTGCTGAAACTTCGAGTGACACAGAAGATGAATCCACATCTTCCAATTCTAGTGAAGAGGAAGAAGAGGCAAAGGCAAGGGAAGTCTGCCTCATGGCCATCAATTCATCTTGCAGACCATCAGATGCTGAAGAGGAATCTGATAATGAAGAAGCTTCAGAATCAGAAGCTGATCAGGTACTATCATCGTTTGAGTATAGTTCTGATAGTTTAAAATTGAATTTAAAACCATGTGTATAGATTTATTAAATTCTGGAAAAGAAATCAAACTACTTAGAGAAAAATTAACTGATCATGAAAAGTGTATCTCTGAAAATGTTAAATTAAAGAATGATTTAGTCTTAGCAAATGAACAAATAATTTCACTAAAATCTGAATTAGCTGAGGCTAGGAAACTTGAAGAATCCCTACATGGGAGAAGTATCAAGTTGATGGACATCACAAGCACAGTTAATGCCAGGTTAAATGGCAAGCTAGGCTTGGGTGCATCATCAAGCCAACCCCCACTTATTCAGAAAAATATATTAACAACACCAATTAAATTTGTTTCTGAAAAAGGAAAAGAGAAAATAAAAAATGATAAAAATGTTAAGCAAATTGAATCAAAACTAAAGAATAAAAAAAGAAAACAAAATAAGAAAAATCCAAATAAAAACAATGTTCAGCAGATTTCATCAAACTCCGATCGACGAAATATGTACAGTTCGTCGAACTCCATTCGACGAACTCCGAACACAGATTTATATAATAATTATTCGTTGAACTACGATCCACGAAACCTGTATGGTTTGTCGACCAAAGATCGATGATTTTGGGTCTCAGAAAATGACTTATATCATTCTCTGAGTGGATTTCGACGAACTCATCCCAATTCATCGAACTCAGGTCGACGAACTCACCAGAATTCGTCAAACGCAGATCAGTTTAACAGAAATTTTAATTTCTCTAAAACTTATAACCAACAAAGAACATTTGATAATCAATTTAATCAATGGATAATTTCACCTAGGAAATATCACCCTTTAGGATATAAAAGCCAAACTGAATGTTCATTTATTTCCAACTTTAGTTATGTAAAGACAGAAGGACCCAAGGTAACCTGGGTCAGGAATGGCTAATCTGTTTCATTGCAGGTGAAAGACTGTCTTACCATAGAGCAACAGTGGTATCTGGACAGTGGCTGTTCTAAGCACATGACTGGAAATAAGACCAACTTAACACATTACAAGGTAAAACTAGGACCAAAAGTAATATTTGGTGACTCCAATTATGGTCAGATTGAAGGCTATGGATAAGTCAAAGTTGGAGCTGTCACCTTCAGGAATGTTGCATATGTAAGTGGACTGAAGCATAACCTTATCTCCATAAGTCAATTATGTGATGAAAGGTATCAGGTATCATTTACTAAAACTTCTTGTATTATTACCTCTTTAGATAATCTTGTAGTATTGACTGACACTAGATTAGGAAACATTTATGTAGTTAACTTCCAGTCAGCTAAATCAGAAATTTGCCTGTTCAATTCAACTAGTAATAATAATGACCTTCGACATAGGAGATTAGGTCATGTTAACTTGAAAAATATTTCCAAACTATCTAGGGACAACCTTGTTAGAGGATTGCCTTCTTGCCCCTACAAGAAGGAAAGCCTTTGCAGGGCTTGTCAATTAGGCAAGCAAACTAAAACTAGTTTTAAATCATTAAACTAAAATGACTCACCTAGGATATTGTACTTACTACATATGGACCTTTTTGGCTCTATAACAACACAAAGTCTAGGGGGAAATCTTATACTTTAGTGATTGTAGATGACTTTTCTAGATTCACTTGGGTTTTCTTTCTGAGATCGAAGTCTGATAACTTTAAGGTTCTTATAGATTTTCTCAAGAAAATAAAGATTGAGTACTCTACTCCAGTTGTATTGATCAGAAGTGATCATGGTATTGAGTTTGAGTCTCTTCTTATGCAAGCATTCTATAGGAAGGAAGGTATCAGACATTGCTTCTCAGCTCCTAGAACACCTCAACAAAATGTGGTTGTTGAAGGGAAGAATAGAACACTAATTGAATCAGCAAGCACATTACTTGCAGATGTTTATTTGCCCCTATCCTTTTGGGCAGAGGCTGTAAGCACAACAAATTATTTACTAAATAGAAGTCTTATACATAAGCTTAAGAATAAGACTCCTTATGAGTTGCTAAAAGGGAAGAAACCTAAAGTAGACTAATTTAAAATTTTTGGATGTTTATGTTATATACACAACAACAATAAGAAACACATTAGAAAGTTTGAAGCCAAGGCTGATATGAGAATTTTTCTTGGATATTCCCAAGTAAGCAAGGCATATAGGGTGTATAATAAATCAACCTTAAAAATCGAAGAATCTATCCATGTTTCATTTGATGAGACTAACATATTTTTCAAGGAGAAGACTTCTTCTACCAATGAATCCTTGCAGGAACATAATTTGTGTGAGAAGGAACTGACCCTCACCAATGAGGCAGTTAGCCATCCTTCTCCACAAGGTGCTGAAGAAAGTGAAGAAGAAGACACTGTAATCAGTGATGAACCAACAACAGCAAACCTAATTTCACAAGAGAAATTTATTTCCCAAGCTGTTGAATAACCAACTCCACCCACTAAATTTGTCACACATAGTGATCACCCCATACCTCAAGTGATTGGAGACCTGTTAGTGGTGAGCATACAAGACATTAACTCAACCAAGATTTGATGCATGCCTGCTTCATATCTCAAATTGAGCCCCAATCCATCAAAGATGCAGAGCAAGATCCACACTGGATTATTGCAATGCAAGAGGAGCTCAATCAATTTGAGAGATGCAGAGTTTGGGACTTAGTTCCAAGACCCAAAGACTACCCAGTCATTGGAACTAAGTGGGTTTATAGAAACAAGCTGGATGCCCAAGGTGTCATCATAAGGAATAAAGTAAGGTTTGTTGCTCAAGGTTATAGGCAAGAAGAAGGGATTGATTATGAGCAGACTTTTGCACATGTTGCAAGGCTGGAAGCAATCAGGATTTTCCTTGCATATACTGCCTACAAGAAATTCAAAGTTTTTCAAATGGATGTCAAAAGTGAATTTTTGAATGAAGAAATCAAAGAAGAGGTTTATGTTGAACAACCTCCAGGTTTCGTCACTCCAACTCATCCTTCATATGTCTTTAGATTGCATAAAACTCTTTATGGTTTAAAGCAAGCTCTAAGAGCTTGGTCTGAGACCTTAGCTAGCTTCTTGATAGAGCATAAATTTTCTAGAGGCATTTTAGATAGGACATTATTCACTATGCACCATAAGGATCAAATATTGTTAGTACAAATTTTTGTAGATGATATTATATTTGGGTCAACTGATTTCAAACTATGCAAGAGGTTTTCTGACCTCATGCATTCAAAGTTTGAGATGAGTAGCATGGGTGAGCTCTCCTACTTCCTTGGTCTCCAAGTGATGCAGCTACCTGGTGGCATCTTCATATCCCAGGCTAAGTATGCTAAGGAGCTTCTTAAAAAGTTTGGGATGGCAGATGCCTCAACAAAGAAAACACCCATGACCACTAATGATGTAATAGATTATGATGAGCATGGGAAATCTGTTGATCAGAAATTATATAAGGGCATTGTTGGGTCCCTACTAGACCTTACAGCAAGCAGACCTGACATAATGTTTGCTACATATCTTTGTGCTATGTTCCAAGTGAACCCTAAAGAATCTCGCCTAATTTTCTTTTTGAGATATATAAAGAGTTGTCCTACTCTAGGACTTTGGTATCCCACTGAGTTAGAGTTTGAGTTGACTGGATACTCAGATACTGACTTTGCTGGATGCAGAGTAGACAGAAAATGTACCTCAGAAACATGCCAGTTCCTTGGTATGATATTAGTCTCTTAGTTTATCAAGAAGCAGTCATCTGTGTTCTCATCAACTGCTGAAGCAGAATACATAGCAGCTAGCAGTTGCTGTTCCCAGATGCTGTGGATTTAGAACCAACTACTAGACCATGAGATCAACTTAAATAATTCAACTATACTATGTGACAACATAAGTGCTATATCCATAGCACAAAATCCAGTCCATCACAGTAGGACTAAGCATATAGACATTAGACACCATTTCATTATAGAGTGTGTAGACAAAAATAAAATTAATCTTGTCTATATCTACACTGATTTACAAAGAGCAGATATCTTCACCAAACCTTTGGATGAGAGGAACCATCTGTTCTTCATAAATCAGCTTGGTATGAAGAATGGAGAAGCTTTAATTTGATTTCTGTCTATGGTCGACGAATTCTTCAAAATTCGTCGAACGGAGATTGATGAATAGAGAAAAGTCCTATAGAGATTCGTCGAATGGAGATCGACGAACTCTCTGAGTGTGAAGTTATTTTCGTCGACCGGAGATCGACAAATTTTCTTCAGAAAACTTTCGTCGAACGGAGCTCGACAAAATGTTTTCATATCTTCTAACTGAGATCGACGAATTCTTTTGACTATAAAATATTTCGTCGACCTTAGATCGAAGAATTTTTTTTATTTGTTGAACGGAGTTTGGCGGTTCATATTCTAAAAACCTTATATCTAGGTTTTCTTCGACCTCCGTCCCACACTTTCAGTTCCTTTGCACTTGATCTTTGTTTCTCTCTTACAGGTGCATCCATGGCGATTCCAGCGAGCGCTCTTTCTATCATGAAATTCGATATGGGTTTTGATATTGATTTTGACTCCTTACAGTTCTCTGACCCAATCTTTATAGAAATTCTGAAGCTATTTGAAGAACAAAATCTGAAATGGTTCATGGCCCATAGAATAAAGATTGCAATGATAGAAATCAAGTAATGGGTCTTTACTTCATCAACCTCTGAAGATACCATGACAGGAACTATTTCTGGTAACTCAGTTTCCCTATCCCCCACCGTACTAACCAAAGTCTTCGTTTTACTGAATGGAGAAGAAGAAATCGAAATGGATACTGAAGAATATGAAAATATGCTGACCAAGATGGGTCATTCTGGGGACAACCCTAACAAGCTGCTGAATAAAAACTTATCTGCCGAATATAAGTTCTTAGCAGACGTTGTCGGAAAAGTACTCCTGGGCAAACACACCGCCCACGACTACATAACCAGGCACCATTTCATGGTGATGAGTGCTCTGGTAGAGAAGAAAGCAACAAATTGGCCCAAGCTGCTGTTTGAGTTAATCAAAAAGAAGAACTGTAAGAAAGTGGTCTTCTTTGGCAAAAGTCTGGGGATCTTTCTTCATGACAAGGCACCTAAACATCTGGTCTCCATGATCGTGTTCCTCAATGCCTCCAAGAGGCTAACCTCTACCCTTTTTGGCAGATGGGAGAGGAGAATTACAAAACCATCCCAGGCTTCCTCCTCCTCCAGGCCTTCTAAGAGCACAAGGGCTGTCATAGCCGCTCCTCCACCGCCAGAAGAATCTCCCTCCACCTCCACCATTCCTTCTTCTCCACAACCTCAACCATAACTACAACAACAACCAATTCACATTTCTACTCCAGTTCCATCTCCTCAACATTCTACACCACCACCATCTCCAACTCCACCTTCTCCCCAAGTACATATCTCTGACATACCATCCTCCTCCATGTAGGAACCCTCATTCAACCTCCTGTCCTCACCACATAAATCACCACAACCATCCCCACATCAATCTCTTTTACAATCTCCACATCAATCTCCACTTCCACCTCATTTAACTGCCACAAACCCTGGCACATTTATCCCATCCCACACTTTCAATCTATTGTTTCCTCCACCATCTCCACATCAGGAACCCATGTCCTCCCCCACAATAAAAATTCCCCTTTCTACAACTGCAACTCCCTCTGTCCCTTTTCCTCGACTTATCCAAACTGACCTTCCATCTATAGTACCTGATTATATACACACAGATATGTCCAGTGCATTTTCTGTCTGTTCAAATTGTGGTCATCACAATCCCTACTCCTCCACTGCTCCAGAATCCCTCTATCTTAATTTTTCTGACATTGCTAATGATCTGTTAGCATTCATCTCTCCCACACTTAATAAACTTCTAGCTGATGCTCTAGCACCTCTCAATGCCTCCATCAATACTCTATTTGCTCAAGTTGCTGCTCTATCCCTTATCCGTTCTTCCGGTGGACTAGCTCTAGGGCCCCCTGCAGTCAGTCAGGGGGAGATGCTCGATGATGAAGAAGTTCCAGTGGTGATAAAAGCAGCAGTAACAGTAGCAGCAATAATAGCAGAAGCAGCAACAGATGATATAATGTCTGATGATTCAGAGGAAACAGCCCCTCCTTCTGAAATAGTAGATTTAATTGATTCAGATATAGAAATGGATGAGGCAGCTATGGCTAAAATTGATACTGCTGGTGATTTTATTCTAAATCTCACAGTTAATTTAAATTCTTTATTAGAGTTATTCAATTTTGTGCACAGAGATATTCTTCCTAGCTCCTCTTATCAACATTCTTTGGCCATTGTACCATACACTGCACCTATAAGCCCCACAGTTGCCAAGCAACTTAAGGCTAGTTTTACAGTAACAAAGCAACCAACTATAGAATCCCCCTCCAAGGAAAATTCTCCTCCAGAAGCCATCTCAGCTCCAACATATAAGATGGATGACAGTCCACTGCCAGATTTGGATGAAATCATCATGGCAGATATAGAGGCAGAAAACTTATCAGTTGCTGAACAGCCTTAGGCTCTAGAACCTCAAGTAGTTGAACCTGCTCCAGCTCCAGCTCCAGTACCTCAAGCTCAGCCTCAGGCTGACAAGTCAATTGACAAAGATCTTCTGAAAGCTTTAGATGATTTATATGATAATACTCAAGGATCCTCCTCTGACAAAGATGATGATGATAATGATGATTCTTTTGATAGCCCTCCTGCAAAGAAGAAAGTTTTAAAGAAAAGGAAGGCTCCTCCAGTTGCTGCTCCTAAGCCAAATCCAACTCATGATACTCTTTATTATATTCTGCAGAAAATCACTCCTTACCCTGGGATGCCAGCCTGGATGTGGCTGCCTAAGAATAAGCAAAAGGAAAGGAAGAAATGCAGAAGATATTCTCCTCCTACTCAAAGGCACAGGAAAGGACCTCCTCCTCCTCCACTTGTTGCTGGTGCATCAGGCAGCTCATATCAGAGGTCTACCTCATATACTCAAACATACCATAGACAACATGGTAGGTCCTCATCATCTCAAGGAAGCAGCCAACAGAGGTACCCTTCAAGCAGGCATCAACATCAGCAACAACAGAAACATCATCAACAACAACAATAACAAGTTCCTGAACCAGTAAAAGCTGATAGTCCCAAAAGGCCAGAGTCTCCTCCCATTCCCTTTGTCGATCCAGAGATAGAGACAACTACTAGAATGTCCTGGTTCCAGGAACTTCTTGGACTTTCAATGATAAACAAAGTTAAAGCTGAAGGAAAGGATCCATCACAGTATTCTACAATGTCCGAATATAGGAAAGAAGAATTAAACAGGTATGAGAAAGCTAACAAGTTCTTTAATATAGATGTTATTGGGTACATTGGAATACATGTACCTGATTTGAAGAAGCCTCACCCTACTCAATGATATACATCAAAATGTATTTGATGTATTTTGAGTTACCTTGTGCAGGTTAAGTAATTGCAGGGAAAGCTTAAAAGTTTCTAAGTCCATGTGTCGACACCAAGAAGAAAAGTGTCGACACTTAAGAAGACTTGTGTCGACACCCAGAGAAGCTGTGTCGACACTTGGAGTAATTGTGTCGACACCAGGAATGCAGAGTCGACACCAGAAGAAAAGTGTAGACACATACAGGCTATGTCGACACTCAATGAAGAAATGTCCAGAGAAGCTGTGTCGACACTTAGAAGCAGTGTCGACACGCAGAGGAACTTTGTCGACATCAAAAGTGTCGACACTTGGAGGCTGTGTCGACACTCAGCAAAATTTCAACAAAGTTTAAGTACAAGTGTCGACACTAGGAGGCTGTGTCGACACTCAGCAAACTTCAACAGAGTTTAAGTACAAGTGTCGACATAATGAAGAATGTGTCGACACACAGCAAAAGTCTCAACACATGAAGAAAGTGTCGACACTAGGAGGCTGTGTCGACACTCGACAAATTTCAATGAAGTCTAAGTACAAGTGTCGACACTAAGAAAATGTGTCGACACTCAGCAAGTATCAACAGAGAAGGCATGTGTCGACACTAAGAAATGTGTCGACACTCAGCGAGTATCAACTCAAGAAGATGTGTCGACACAAAGGAGTTGTGTCGACACTTACAAGAATTCAACTAAGTACTAAAGAACAAGGAGTTGTGTCGACACTTACAAGAATTCAACTAAGTACTAAAGAACAAGGAGTTGTGTCGACACACAATATCAGTGTCAACACATGTTGAAGAAGCAGTGTCGAGAAGCAGATTCTACAACACAAGGAGTTGTGTCGACACCATGAAGGCTAGTGTCGACACTTAGTCAACTTGTGTCGACACTTAGTCTATCAGTGTCGACACTTAAAGACTGACTGTCTCGACACTTTCAGACAGTTAGAGAAAATTTCAAGAAGTGACTGGATGACTTGACAGCTGCCATTCCAGCCGGTCTACTGCAACTGTCAGAGATGTCAGAAAGCTGTTAGAAACCGGATCAGCCGGTCACCATGAAGGAAGCCTATATAAAGGCTTATTCTGTCAATAGAAGATGATGATTAACAATAATCAACTGAAGTGATCAGAAGATCTAAGAAGTTCGAGAGAGAGAGAGAGTTCCTTCTAAGAAGACAGCTGTTGAACTAGGCTGTGAAGAAAAGTTTCAGATTGAGTTCTGATTCTTAAGTTAGCAGTGATTGAAGATCAGCTGCATAGAGACTCAACCTTACTGTGTTCTAAATTCAAGAAGCTTTGAAGGAAGCCAAGGGAGGTTGATCTCAGCAGAGTTCTTCCAAGAACTCATCAAGAAACCAGACAACTCTTCTCTCTTATTCTGAGTTGTGGTTATACACTTTGTAATTTTAATTTCTTGTAGGATCCTTAGGGATCTGAGTTGTAAGCCTGAAATTATAAAGGCTGAGTGGTAGGGCCTGTGTGCTGAGTGTAGGAGATACTTTTCTCTGAGTGTAGGCCTTGTTGAAGGCTGAGTGTAGGTCTTTGTGAAGACTGAGTGGTAGGGATGTGTGCCTGAGTTGTAGGAGTGGGATTACTCTGAGCTGTAGGAACCTATTTGGGGTTCTGAGTGTAAGATCTGAGGATCTGAGGAATAGTGGAGAAGTTGGGCCGAATCTAGTACACTACTAGATAAGCGAAGGGGGAAAGTGGATGTACCCAGACCTTGGGGAACCACTATAAAACTGTGTGTACTCTGTGTGTGTGATTGATTCTGTGTATGCTGTGTTAAAGTTCTGTGAATTCTGTGATTTATTCTGCCTAAAAGTTTAAAAAGATAAGGTCACCTATTCACCCCCCTCTAGGTGATTAGGTACAATTTATTTCAAGTGGTATCAAAGCGAGGTTGCTCAAAAAGGACATAACAGTCTGAGTAAAGATCCTGTTGGCAGATTCAGCATAATCAAGAAAATCAAGAAAATGGGTTCAACAGAGAATCACAAAGAACTAGGATCCATGAAGTTGCCAATCTGCAGAAAGGAGATTTTTGGCATCTGGAAAGAAAGGGTTAAACTTTTTATGGAAGCCTCAGACCCTAGAATCTATATCACAGTCAAAGAAGGGCTATATGTGCCAATGAAGGTATCTGTGTTAGATGCAAATCAGAGAACTCTAAAAGACTATTCTGAAATGACCAAGGATGAGATTATTCTGGCCACTATGGACAAGAGGGCTCAGAATATTATAGTGAGTGCAATAGATGATGCCACATTCCAGAATTTGATTCACTGTAAAACATCAAAGGAATGTGGGACACACTGATAGTGTACATGGAGGGCTCTGAAGAAGTTAGACAGGGCAAAAAGTCTTTATTAAACCAAGAGTATGAGAGCTTCAGACAAGGAAGGTCTGATAGTATAACTGAGTGCTACAAGAAATTCTATAGGATAGTTAATGAGTTAATTTCCTATGGAAGAGAATTCAGCAATTATGAGCCGAATGATAAGTTCTTGAGATCCCTAACTAAAGACTGGGATACTAAGATTTGTGCCATAAGGGAAAAGGCCAAGTTCGCAGATATACCTCCTCCAACATTGTTTGGAAAACTGTTATCATATGAGATGCAGTTAATGGTAAGAAAGAAGGAGGAGAAGACTACCAGAGTTGAGCATAAAGAAAGAGCTGTGGCTTTCAAGACAGAAGCCACTAGGAAATATAAAAGTAAGTCTCCATCTCCACCTCCAAAAGTTGCTGAGACTGAGACAGATGAGTCAGAAAGCAAGAATTCTGAAAGCAGTGAGAGTGATGAAGATTTTGCAGCTTTCACTAGACATTTTCAGAAGTTCCTAAAGAAGAAACAATGGAGGTCTAAGCCATCCACTTCACAGAAGTCATCAAAGTATGACAGGAGAAAGGCCAAGACAAGTAAAACAACATCTTCAAAGATAGTCTGTTATTGTTATAACAAACAGAGACATGTTGTTGCTGACTATCCAGAGAAGAGGAAAAGAATCTACTGATAAGAAGAAGACTCAAATCAAGGGCAAGAAGGAAAGGTCCTTTGTTGCTAAGAAGGACAAAAGTCTGTCTGATATGTCATCTTCAGAATCAGATTCAGAAGCTGAAGCTTACATTGGACTGTTTGCTGAAGAAGAGGAAGACGAGTTCATACAATTAATGAACTCAATATATGAGCATGAGGACAATCAATGCCAGGGACTGATGGCCTTATCAGAAGGAGACAAAATCCAGGATCAGCCTGGACCAAGTCAGGTACAAAATTGTTCTGTTAGTTCAATTTCTAGTACTGAGTCAGATTCAGATACATCATCATCAAGTGATGAGAGTGGATCTGAATCTGAAGGAGACATTCATCAATTAATTGATGAATATAGAGTAGTGTTGCAGGCTTTGAAGAAAAGCAAATCCTTGGCCAAGAGTCAGGCTAAGGAGATTGCTAATCTCAAAGTGGCTGCAACAGATTTTGATAAGTTGCTTGATCAGAAACTAAATGAAATAGCCAGACTGAAGAACATTACTGTTATTCAGATGGGAACTATAACATTTAAAAATGATCAAATCAGAAATCTGGAGATTAGTCTTCAGAAGGAGAGAGATATAGTTGCAAGGTTCTCTAAACCAAAATCAGTTCTACCTTTGATAGATGAGTTTATACCTCACAAGGGTAAAACTGGATTGGGGTTTACTAAACCTGCCAGGACAGTAAAGTCCAAGTCTAAGGGCAAAGCCCCAGTACTTAACAAGCAGCCATGCTGTAAATAAAACAACCAGGGTTGTACCTAAACAAAGGTACAACAGATTTGAGTGCTGGTGTTGTGGCAAGGTAGGCCACTTTGCCATAGACTGTTGGCACAATTCTAGTGCCAAGGTGAGTAGCAAACTGCCTGTTGGAAGATCTGTAGGTAGCTTTGTTAAAAGGCAAACTAACCAGCACCAAGGACCCAAGAATTCTTTGGGTTCTAAGGTTAACTAATCTGTTTTGCAGGTAAGTCCAAGTGGCCATGCCCCAATATGGTACTTGGACAGTGGATGTTCCAGGTACATGACTGGAACTAGGGGATTGCTAAAGGACTATACACCAATCAAGGATGGTCCTAAAGTCACCTTTGGTGGTTCTGAAAAAGGAATCATCAAAGGTTTTGGTAACATTTCTAGCAACCTTATAACAATTACTCAAGTGGCTTATGTTAAAGGTTTGAAACACAACCTCATTAGTATAAGTCAGCTGAGTGATTTAGGATATGACATCTCATTTGTCAAAGATGGTTGTCATATCAGGAGATCAAATGATCAAGAGATCATTCTGACTGGTTATAGGAAGAGAAATGTCTATTGTCTAGAATAATGGTTCTCCTGTGTGTCTTGTAGCTGATGATAAAGTCTCTCATTGTGTCAAATGGCACAAGAGGCTAGCCCATCTTAACTATAAGATAATTGGTCAACTCTATAGTAAAGAGTTAGTGAGGAATGGTCCTCAGGTTAAGTGTAAAAAGGTTGGTATATGTTCAGCTTGTCAAAAGGGCAAGCAGACCAAATCCACCTTTAATAGCATTGAGAACAAAGATGCTGTGAGGTGCCTATACCTCTTGCATATGGATCTATTTGGTCCTATGCCAGTTCACAGCCTAGGTAGGAAGGTCTACACATTTGTGGTTGTAGATGATTATTCAAGGTTTTCCTGGGTGTTCTTCCTTAGGCAAAAATCTGAAACACCTAGTATCTTCTATAGTTTTGTTAAACAAATTCAGAATGAGTTAGACAGTACAATGGTCAAAATAAGAAGTGACCATGGTACTGAATTCCAGTCTGATAGTATGACAAAGCTATGTGAAGAGTTTGGGATATTTCAGGAATTTTCCTCACCAAGAACACCTCAGCAAAATGGCATTGCTGAAAGGAAAAATAGAACCTTGATAGAGGCTGGTAGAACCCTATTAAGTGACACATCTCTCCCAGAATATTTCTGGACTGAGGCAGTTAATACTGCATGTCATGTGATTAATAGGGCTACCATTACCAAGAGCCACAATAAGACCCCCTATGAGATTGTAAAAGGCAGAAAACTAAATCTATCCTATTTCAGGATCTTTGGTTGTAAATGTTATATACTTAACAATTGTAAGTCTTACTTAACCAAGTTTGCTGCCAAATCCCAAGAGGGGATCTTTGTTGGGTACAACAACAACAGTAAGGCTTATAGAGTCTACAACTTGACTACTCAAGTTGTAGAAGAGTCTGTTCATGTAGTCTTTGATGAAGCTAGACTCATTAACAATGAATTGTCTAGAAGTATTTGCAGCTCCACAGGTGTGACTAAGAAGATGGACAAGCTTACTATTGAAGAAGGTACTACTGCAAGTCAGCAAGTGGATGATAGTGGCTGTTGTCCAGGGGGAGTACTAGATGCACCTGATGCTGAAGAAGATCAAGGAGTGCAGCAAGTTGAAGAAGCTGAAGGAGTACAACTTGAAGACAGGCTGCCTCCAGCAAATAGACATTTAAAAGATCATCTAGCCAATCAAATTATTGGTGATCTCAGACAAGGGGTACAAAAAAGGAGCAGAAATCTAAGTTCAGTACTCTACTCCAGCTTTCTATCCCAGATAGAGCCAAAGAAATTTGAAGAAGCCATCCTAGACCCTCATTGGATTGAGGCAATGCAAGAGGAGCTGAACCAGTTCAAAAGATGTAAAGTCTGGGAGCTAGTTCCTAAACCAAAAGACCACAACATAATTGGAACTAAGTGGATCTTTAGGAACAAGCTGGATGAACATGGAGTTATTATAAAGAACAAAGCAAGACTGGTTGCAAAAGGTTATAGGCAGGAAGAAGGTATTGACTTTGATCAAACCTTTGCTCCAGTAGCCATACTGGAAGCTATAAGGATGTTCCTGGCCTATGTAACCTATCAAGGTTTTAAAGTATACCACATGGATGTTAAGTCAGCTTTTCTGAATGGAAATCTGAAAGAAGAAGTCTATGTGGAACAGCCATCAGGTTTTGTTGATTCTATCAAACCTAATTATGTCTATAGACTTAGGAAGGCTTTGTATGGGTTAAAACAAGCCCCTAGGGCTTGGTATGAAACCCTGTCTAGTTTCCTCATTGAGAATAAATTCACAAGGGGGAAAATAGACAAGACTCTATTCCTTAGGGAATCCAGAGGCAAGATCAGTCTAGTCCAAATATATGTAGATGACATCATATTTGGGTCTACTGAAAGTAGTCTTTGCAAAAAGTTTGCAAAACTAATGCAAGGACAATTTGAAATGAGCAGTATGGGGGAACTTAAGTTCTTCTTGGTTCTCCAAGTTAGACAGACTGAGGATGGTTTATCCATATGCCAGTCTAAGTTCACCCTAGAATTGATAAGGAAGTATGGTATGGAATCATCCAGTACCATGAAAACTCCTATGGGGTCAAGTATGTCTCTTAGCAAAGATGATGCAGGGAAACCTGTAGATGAGACTTTGTATAGAGGGATAGTTGGCTCCCTACTATATTTGACTGCTAGTAGACCAGATATCATGTATGCTACATGTGTCCGTGCTAGGTACCAAGCTTGCGCTAAAGAATCTCATTTGACAGATGTCAAAAGAATTTTGAGATATCTTAAGGGCACACCTTATCTAGGCCTTTGGTACCCTAGGAATGAAGACTTTGAACTGACAGGTTATTCAGATGCAGATTTTGTAGGCTGCAAGGAAGATAGGAAAAGTACAACAGGTACCTGTCAAATCCTAGGTGGAAGACTGATATCATGGAGTAGCAAGAAGCAAACAAGTGTGGCTATCTCCACAGCAGAGTCAGAGTATGTTGTTGCAGGAAGTTGCTGTGCTCAACTTCTATGGATACAACATCAATTAGAAGATTATGGTATTCAAGTAAGTAGAACACCTCTATTTTGTGATTCTACTAGTGCTATTTCTATTGCAAACAATCCTGTCTCCCATAGTAGGATTAAGCACATAGAAATAAAATACCATTTTCTAAGAGAACATGTGGAAAAAAGAGATATTTCACTAGAGTATATTAGTACAGATAATCAGCTAGCTGACATGTATACCAAGCCCTTAGATGAAACCAAATTCAATAATTCAAAATTGAATTAGGGATGATAAACTTAGAATAAGTTTACAAAAAAAAATTGGCTAAGTAAAAAGGTGTCGACACACAGAGTTGTCTGTGTCGACACATAGAAGTGGTGTCGACACTTCCGAGAAAAGGTGTCGACACATCTAGGAAGTCTGTGTCGACACTTCAGAGAATTAGTGTCGACACATGCAGTGTAGGTGTCGACACATCCAAGGTGGTGTCGACACTTAGGATTTACTCAACATTAGTTTGGTAAAGTCTCGACTAAGTGTCAAGCTAAGCGGTGTCGACACATAAACAAGTGTCGACACATATATTCTGTCGACTATACTTGTGTCGACACATAGTTGTCGAGACATTATAAGTAAGTGTCGACACTTTTCAACAGTGTCGACACAATTTAAGTATTTTGACGCGCCCTTTCATCTTCGATTCTAGAAAGGTATAAATAGGTTTTCGCCATTGTCCGTCGACATGCTCACCAAAGTTTCGAGACCAAACTTGTGTGTCGACACCTCTCTTCTCTAATTCAAATTTCTTCAAACCCTAATGGCGCCCAAGCTAGAAGAGAATGTAAATGAAGGATATGAACTCGTGCGACACGCATTTGATGACGCAGAACCCGAGATCAAAGGCGTGATAACCCTAATAGCTGAGACTGGGTTAGAATTTCTTGTTTCAGAACCGATCAAGATCTGGAAGAAGGAGGTCCTGGAGTTTCTGAATGCAGCAACAATAGATGAATCAGGACTCAAGATTAAGTCAAGAGTTCATGGGGCAAAGGTGAAGGTCTCTCCTAAGAGTCTGAGAAAGGTACTACAACTACCAAGGACTAAGGAAGAAGAAGATATTTCTGCTTCTAAGACTAGAGAAGCATTAACATGGTGTGGACTGGACTCCAACATGAAAATAGGATCTGTATTCAACAGAAAAGGCATGAACATGCAAGGCAAGTTTCTATCTGAGATTGTGGGCAAATGTCATCCTGAGCAAACCTGGAGGACATGATAGAATATCTGCTTATATGTTCAGTTTAATGACAAGAATTATCTTCAAACTAGAAACTGATTGGTCTGCAGTTGTGTTTGAGAAGATAAAAGAGAGTATGAAGAAGCCCAATTTGGGTAGAATACTAAGTCTTTACCTAGCTGGCAGTATACCAGAGGTGATGAGTCAAGCAGCTGGATCTAAAATTAACCACATGAGGAGAATGGATTTGAGAATCTTCTCTAGGTGGGATAGAGTACTGACCAAAGAAATGCCAACTCCTGAGAAGAAAACACCGCAAAAGAAGAAGAAGAAGACAGCCCCTGTGGCTCAAGAATCTCAAGCAGCTCTGAAGAGCTAGTGGTATTTAGTTCTGATGATGAACAAGGAAGGAATGCTGGACAGTCTCCAGCTAGACAAGAAGATGCAGACAGGCAGGGGGAGCTACCACAAGCTAGCCCAGTTCACCAGGATTCAATCCAGGGGGGGCCTCTACTTGTGGAAGAGCCAACTCCACTAGAGAGTGAACAAGCTAGCCAAACCATATTTGAGGTAATAACTGAAATCCAACATTTAGATTTCCCTTTTGAGAATGAAGATATGTCTGACAGATTATCTGATGTTAATCAGCAACCTCAGATTCTTAGTCAACCTCAAGATGTTGTCATGGAGGACACATCTATTGCTGGTCAAGTGATTGATGATATAAGAGATTCTCCACCCCATCCTCAACAGGAATTTACTTTGGAAGAACTGTTACCTGACCTTCTTCAAACTGACATTGAAGTGGAAAAAGCTGCTGCTGAGGGGGAGAAAGTAATTATTGAGGGGGAGCATGTGGAGATTATAGAAGAAACTGCAAGCAAATGAACCTGAAGTGCCAAAGGATGCTGAGCAGGTTCCTAGGAATGACAAGGATTTACCTTCAAGCCCTAAGGACAGGGTTGATATTGCTAGCACATCTGCTTCAGAAAATGAAGAGGCTGCAAGAGCCAAGAAGAGGAAATTTCAAGTCTTCAAGAGGAGGAGCCAGACATATAAAAAGGCACTGCAAACAATTGCTCCACAACCTGCCACATCTACTGACTACAGTTCACTGATGGTGGCATTGCAGATAAAGCTGGATGAGCACAGACAAGCTATAGAAAAGTACATAGATGAGGGGCATAAGTCATTACAATTTGATCTGGCCCAAGACATCAAGTCAATCAGATTTGAAATGAATCTGAACAAGAAAGAAATGACTGACTGCTTTCATAAGGGAGGAAAATGCAGTAGTCTATCTGGCCACTCATCAGGAGAAGATCAAAACACAAGTAGATGATATTGCAGTGAAGCAAGGCTATGTCCTAGAGAACCAGCTGAGAATGAATGATAATCTCACTGCTTCACACAATGCAATAGTAACAGAAATGAAGAATATAGCTACTGGTCAGACTACAGCTAGTGCTACAGCTAAGGCAGAATTTGATAAAGCATTACAAGAAGGTATCACTGATGTTACTTCTGCACTTCAAGATTCCTAGAAGCTAATAACTGAAAAGATCCAAAGGTTGAAACCTTTCTATAAAGATGGAGTAAACTATCTGAATGAACAGATAAGGTTTCATAAAGATGATCTTAGGGATCACATTGAAAGAGAAGTCATAAAGGGGGAGAGGGTGTTAGTCAAAGCAGACTCTGATCATGCAAAGTGGATTTCAAATTCCATCAGAGCCACCCTTGGATATCCTCCATTATGTGATGATGACAATGTTGCAGAGTCTGGGATTAATCCTGCATATCTGGGATTTTGAACAATGGAGCCCCACTTCTAGGAATATTATCTTTACTGCATGGAAGGCTGCCAAGGACAATATCCAGGATAGAAATAAGTGGTATTCTGAACTGGAGTGGAGGAAGCATGAGAACATGCAAGAGGCCATTGTGCAATATAGAAGAAAGGCTAAGATGGGAAAGCTACCTCCTACTGCCCAGGAGCCTAGCAAGTACTTCCCTAAGCCTTATCATTATTTTGAAAGGCAGAAGATCAAAGCTGAAGAATTGAAAAAGAAGGATCTTAAAGGAAAGAAGCCCGCTGCTGCTGAAGACACTGAAGCTCCTGTCCAAGCAAAGATACAATCTGGAAAGGGCATAGTTATCAAGGAGCCTGAGCAGCCTTAGGATAGGAATTTTCTTAAGTTTACTATGTGTAATCAGTTGCATTCAAATTTTCTGTAAACTTTTGAATAATGAATATGTTGAAGTTGTTAGAACAATGTGATATATGTTAAATCTATTACATTAATGTTCTGAGATATTTGTGTATACATGTTTTGTTTAATACATGTTTATGTACTTACCCTGTTATATAATCCTGTTTTACATCATACTGTGAATTTGTTATGTATGGTGTATATCATTGACTAAGGGTTATGACTTCTCCAAATAGGGAGAGATTGTTGGGTACATTGGAATACATGTACCTGATTTGAAGAAGCCTCACCCTACTCAATGATATACATCAAAATGTATTTGATGTATTTTGAGTTACCTTGTGCAGGTTAAGTAATTGCAGGGAAAGCTTAAAAGTTTCTAAGTCCATGTGTCGACACCAAGAAGAAAAGTGTCGACACTTAAGAAGACTTGTGTCGACACCCAGAGAAGCTGTGTCGACACTTGGAGTAATTGTGTCGACACCAGGAATGCAGAGTCGACACCAGAAGGAAAGTGTCGACACATACAAGCTGTGTCGACACTCAATGAAGAAATGTCCAGAGAAGCTGTGTCGACACTTAGAAGCAGTGTCGACACCCAGAGGAACTTTGTCGACATCAAAAGTGTCGACACTTGGAGGCTGTGTCGACACTCAGCAAAATTTCAACAAAGTTTAAGTACAAGTGTCGACACTAGGAGGCTGTGTCGACACTCAGCAAACTTCAACAGAGTTTAAGTACAAGTGTCGACATAATGAAGAATGTGTCGACACATAGCAAAAGTCTGGTCACATGAAGAAAGTGTCGACACTAGGAGGCTGTATCGACACTCAGCAAATTTCAATGAAGTCTAAGTACAAGTGTCGACACTAAGAAAATGTGTCGACACTCAGCAAGTATCAACACAGAAGGCATGTGTCGACACTAAGAAATGTGTCGACACTCAGCGAGTATCAACTCAAGAAGATGTGTCGACACAAAAGAATTGTGTCGACACTTACAAGAATTCAACTAAGTACTAAAGAACAAGGAGTTGTGTCGACACTTACAATAATTCAACTAAGTACTAAAGAACAAAGAGTTGTGTCGACACACAATATCAGTGTCGACACATGTTGAAGAGGCAGTGTCGAGAAGCGGATTCTACAACACAAGGAGTTGTGTCGACACCATGAAGGCTAGTGTCGACACTTAGTCAACTTGTGTCGACACTTAGTCTATCAGTGTCGACACTTAAAGACTGACTGTCTCGACACTTTCAGACAGTTACAGAAAATTCAAGAAGTGACTGGATGACTTGACAGCTGCCATTCCAGCCGGTCTACTGCAACTGTCAGAGATGTCAGAAAGCTGTTATAAACTGGATCAGCCGGTCACCATGAAGGAAGCCTATATAAAGGCTTATTCTGTCAACAGAAGATGATGATTAACAACAATCAACTGAAGTGATCAGAAGATCTAAGAAGTTGGAGAGAGAGAGAGCTCCTTCTAAGAAGACAGCTGTTGAACCAGGCTGTGAAGAAAAGTTTCAGATTGAGTTCTGATTCTTAAGTTAGCAGTGATTGAAGATCAGCTGCATAGAGACTCAACCCTACTGTGTTCTAAATTCAAGAAGCTTTGAAGGAAGCCAAGGGAGGTTGATCTCAACAGAGTTCTTCCAAGAACTCATCAAGAAACCAGACAACTCTTCTCTCTTATTCTGAGTTTTGGTTATACACTTTGTAATTTAAATTTCTTGTAGGATCCTTAGGGATCTGAGTTGTAAGCCTGAAATTATAAAGGCTGAGTGGTAGGGCCTGTGTTCCTGAGTGTAGGAGATACTTTTCTCTGAGTGTAGGCCTTGTTGAAGGCTGAGTGTAGGTCTTTGTGAAGACTGAGTGGTAGGGTTGTGTGCCTGAGTTGTAGGAGTGGGATCACTCTGAGCTGTAGGAACGTATTTGGGGTTCTGAGTGTAAGATCTGAGGATCTGAGGAATAGTGGAGAAGTTGGGCCGAATCTAGTATACTACTAGATAGGCGAAGGGGGAAAGTGGATGTACCCAGACCTTGGGGAACCACTATAAAACTGTGTGTACTCTGTGTGTGTGATTGATTCTGTGTATGCTGTGTTAAAGTTCTGTGAATTCTGTGATTTATTCTGCCTAAAAGTTTAAAAAGATAAGGTCACCTATTCACCCCCCCCTCTAGGTGATTAGGTACAATTTCTTTCAGATGCCTATATGAATCTACACCCAGAGGCTGTTGTGCCTAGAGCCACATCTCTCAATATCATTGGAGCTGCTGATATGACTATGTCCAAAAAGCAAGCAGCTAATCCCAACATAGAGATCAAGTTTACACAGTCTGCTGACAAAGAAAAGGAGGACAAGCAAAAGGAGAAAATGAAGAAAAAGAAATGAGTTTATTCTGTTTAAGTTTCTGCCTTACTGAACTCTTTATTTATTTACTGTCACAAAGCTACTGTAAATATCTCCTGCATATTTCTATTTTTCTGCCAGATATTTTTTATTTCTTTGTGATTGTTTTTATTTCATGTCTATTAGTGACCTCACCCAAATAGGGGGAGAATGTTGGATCCCTAGTTTGATTTGTGTTAGGTTCACTAACTAGGATATTTGACCCACCTTGTATAACTAGGCTCATGTCTTTGTCCTAGAGTTTGTCCTTAGATTCTACCTCACATGGATCAGCCAACAGAAGACTGCAGAAGACTCAGTCTTAGAAGAAGATCAAGTTCAGGAAGTGAGTTCGACGTTCGTAGAACTCAGCTCGACGAAAGAGGTGCTCAGCTCGATGAACTCGGAGTAAATTCTCTGAGTTGAGCTAGACGATATTCGAGCTCAGGTCGACGAATTCTAGAAGATCAACTTCAACTCATTAAGTCCAGAAAATGTTCTCTGAACTCAAGTCGATGAAGTTTTATTATCAGCTCGACAAACTTGGAGCACAGAATTGTGAAGTTTTCTCAGAAAGCAGTTAGCTGAACTCAGGTCGACGAACTTGGTTCTCAGGTTGACGAACAAGAATTCGCAGGTTGATGAATACGATTTCTCTGGATTCACGAACTTTGATCTTAGGTCAACGAAATCTGTTCTCTGGTCGACGTTTGCTGTGCAGTTCCAGACTTGGAATTTTCCCTAATTTTGTCCTTATTCTATAATAGTTATTCTTGAATAATTAATGCTTATATTCTCTGAATATAGCCGTTAGTGTCAGCATTAATTATGGTCTTTATCAGGAATATTACTCGCCTTTTTAATGGGACAATTGAGGAAATCTATTAATACAATATTCTCTCCGGCCGATCTTCATTCTCCAGGCCGTCAGCAATTAATAGATTGGAATTCAAAATTCAAAAGGGAATTCGACTGAAGATATAAAAGAGCTTTTCTTTTTCCAGAAGCATAGCATATAGAATATACAGTTGCACAGAGAAGAGAAAACCAGCAACAATACTCTGAACCTTCTCTGTACAGAAAATAAATTATTTTCTCCTTGACATTGCTGAAGAAGAAGAACAATCATTACAAATCAAGATTCTTCTTCAACCTTCATTCCAGGAGCTTTCAAGGAAAACACATCCATATCAGTCAGAAGTTCCTGGATCTCATTTTCAAGTTTAAGGCTGAAGAATGAAGACCTACACCCTATGCAAGACTCCAAGTGATACTGAGAGGAGTTTTTGATAACAGCAAAAATCCACTAGTCTTCTCTATTGAAAAGAGAAAGTGAAGACACCATCAATCTCTCTCCCCCATCTGTATAAAGGGTTTATTAACTCCCTTCAAAATTTTATTTTGGTTTTTGAGCACCTGATCAAAAGCTCATTTATAGCAGTCAACTGATCAAAACCTGCAAGTGGATTCCTACCAGAGTGGTAGAAGAGTGGATGTACCCATGTTGGGGAACCACTATAAAGTTCTTGTGTTGTCTGGTTGCCCTTTTCTTTTTGTTATTGCTGTGGCTGTGATAGATTAGATTATCTGTGCTGTGTTAGATTAGAATAACTTAGTTTGCTTTTGCTTTCTATAAATCTTGGTATCTCTAATTTCATTACTCTGATATTATAATATAAACAACAAAAAGCTTTAAAGTTACTCTATTCACCCCCCTCTAGAGTAAATCAGGTCTAACCCTCTCTTTCAATGTGTTCGTGCATTCTAGGGTTCGTCCGCGCTTTCTTGTACTACGTTCCAAAAGTCTCTGTCGAAAAAGAAGAAAGTTATCTCCCTCCAGTTCATGAACGAAGGACTCCAGTGATCCAAGATCAACATCAAATACGAAGAACCGACCGGTTGCTAGCAAACGAAGATCTCACGCGCCGGACACGGAATCGCTCAACGAAGAGGTCGTAAAGTGGAAGAACTTCATATTTTAAATTCTCTACTTCCATATTTCTGTTATCTTTTCTTTTTCTGAATCTTATTTTAAGGAAAATCGACTGGTGAGGGTCGTCGGATCCCGAGGAGGATTCCATGGAAAATCATCCTAGGGATAGGGACGTCTAGATCAGTGGATTTAGCGGGGCCCAAAGACCAATCCTTGTGTAGAGGTGAAGTGTCGGCTTGAGGACCTATCTTTGAGGGAAAGGGATAGAGCCAACCGGTCCATGGAGCGGGTCAGTATAGAAGACACAACGAGTCTTTATTCCTCATCACCTTCAATCTCCAGCGTCACAGAGATCACAGTGTTGTAATTTTAAAAAAACTATTGCGTTTTAATTCTTGGAATGAAATTTGTTTTCTGTGCTTTATATATACAATAGTTTCCTATGAATAATATTTTTGATCTCTGGCGTGTGGTATTCAAGCGTAACTGCCCAGGAAAATGAGTTACGAGACTTACTGTCGCGGGTTCGCTACCTAACGCCCCGCGACAGATTCCCGGACTCGATTTTCTGGGTCTAGATATTTTAAATTTCAATTAACGCGTAAAACCTTATTCACCCCCCTAAGGTTGGACACTAGATCTAATAAGTGGTGTCAGAGGGAGGTTACTTGTATAGGCTTAAAATCCTGAAGTAAGATGGACAACTGTATTCACAAGTTCTCTAAGGGACAAGGTGTGAGTACACCTCCACTCTTTATGGGGACTGATTATAGTCACTGGAGAACACGCATGAGAATTTTTTTGATGACTCAAAGCATGAACATTTGGGCCATGGTAGAGATGAAATACACTGCACCCACTGTCACTGTAGGGGACACCGTCCTAATCAAACCAAATGATAAGTAGGATGATTCAAATAAGCTTAGATGCACGAACAATGCTAAGACAATGAACTCTCTATTCAGCGCAATGGATAAAATTGAATTCAATCGAATCTGAAATTGTGAAACTGCGTATGATATAAGGCGGTTACTTGAACTTACTCACGAAGGTAATACGCAGGTGAAACAATTGAGGCTGTTCTGACTCAAGTATGAATATGAAAAGTTTGGGATGGAGATTGATGAGGAGGTTGACAACATGTATACACGATTCACCAAGATTGTCAACGCCTCAAGATCCCTCGAGAAGAGCTTTTTCAAATGGTGATCTGGTGAGGAAGATCCAGCGATCTTTGCCTCCTCACTTCAACCCGAATGTAACTGCGATCGCTGAATCTCACGATATCAGCACCCTAGAGATAGAAAGCCTTATTAGAAATCTAAAGACACAGGAACTTGAATTGAATATTCAAGCTGAAGAATATCCTAGGGAAGTAAGGAAGAAGGGACTGGAGTTAAGGGTTGTAAGGGAGAAAAATGCTGCTGAAGAATCTGAGGAGGAAGACGAGGAAATCTTCAACGTTTGGCAGTTTACAAAATTCATGAAGAATCCGAAGAAGCAGGGAAAATTTAAGAAATTCCTGAAGAGAGGAGCAGGAGAAGCCCGAATGTGGACCAAGTCGGTGAAGGAAGAAGAAAGCGATGATGAGAAGTCCCAACCTGGGTGCTATGACAGTAACAAGCCTGGGCACTTAAGAAGGGACTTGCCAAGGCTCCAGAAGGAGGAAAAAGAAAAGCTAAGCTGGCATAAAGGGAAGAAGAAGGTGCTTAAGGTGCTCACATGGGATGAAGAAGGATCTGACGAATCAAGCACCTCAGATTCTAGCTCTGAAGATGAGGCAAATTTGTGCCTCATGGGAAGGAATCGAGAAGAATCCGACGATGAGTGTCCAGAGTGACACTGAGGTAACTCCACCCACATATACTTAACTTCTTGAAATTAATGGTCACTTATGTGAGAAATTGGATAATGTGATTCTTGAGAAGAAGTCATTGTGAAATGAGAATAAGAAAATCAAAGAGGAATTTGAAAACATAAAAAATGAACTAATAAAGAGTGGCAAAGAGAAGATCGAATGTCTAGAGTGTCCTCACTCGATGATAATGATTGAAGAACTAAAAGTGAGTCTCTCCAAGAAATTATTGACAACAACTAGTCTCATGAATGAAAAGAATGTCTTGGAGAAAATACTTCAAATGTCTCTTGCCAAGATAGAGGAAGGCAAAAGGCAATTTTTCAAATATCTCTTGCCAAGATAGAGAAGTCCTGTTGTACTGAGAACACCACCTTAAAGGCAAGGATCCATGATCTTAACTGTGCTGTCCAAAAATTCGGAATAGGCCAAAAATCATTGGATATGCTGTTAGGAGGACAGTGTCAAGGTTCTAGGAAATTTGGACTACGATACATGAGTCCAACATCACCACCGAGCGGAAATCACAATCATGCCAAGCCTAAGGCCAACTTTAACAAATCTAAAGATAAGGTTAAAGTTTTTGGAGGGCTATCCCCATCCTCAAGCATGTGCTCGAGCAACTCGATAAAGGCAACATCCACTGCTTACACTATGTGTGTAAAACGTCATAAGTTTGGTCACACATCTGGCTTATGCTTGAGGAAAGTTGCCAATAAAAATTTGCAAGCCTGTATACCAAAGTCTTCGACCCATTGTATGGGTGGGACAACTTAGGTAACCAGAACTTTACCCTCATCTTATTTTTAGGTTTGTTGGCAGGCTAAGGACTCAAAGAGCGTGTGGTACTTGGAATCTGGTTACTCCAAGCACATGACGAGATATAAAGACAAGTTCCTTATCCTAGAGAAGAAGAACGGTGGCATGGTGACCTTTGGGGATAATAGCAAAGGACAGATACTGGGAATCGACACCATAGGTTACAAGGCATTTTCAATTTCAAATATACTGTTCGTAAATGGCCTTAATCACAATCTTATTTCAATTAGCCAAATGTGTGATAAAGGTCTAAATGTGACATTTGAATCTTAGACAAACACATGCAAAATTATAGATGCCAAAACTTCTAGTGTTTTACTTGTTGCACATAGAACTCATAATATGTACACTGTTAGTTTTGATGATATATCTTGAAAGTGATGCCTTAGATACTAATGAAAGTGAGAGATTGGTCTAACTAACTTTACATGGGGGGGGGTGAATAGAGTATTTTAAAAACATTAAGTTGTTTTTACAGTGGATTAAAATAAGCGATACTTATATATATATATATAAGAAAAGGAAATATCACAGCACAACAAATTAGAAAGTAGAGTACAACTAGATGACACAAGGGAATTTATAGTGGTTCCCCAATAAACCTGGGTACATCCACACTTCTACCACCCTGGTAGGAATCCACTATAGGTTTTTAATCAGGTGCCACAACCCGCATTTTCTCCATATTAAATAATACGTCAGAGTGAGAGAAAATACGCGTTGTGATGCCACGCCGTGCAGGGGATAACTGCAGACGCTCAGGCGACTCGTCCTCACATTTACTTTAAGTAAAAAACTTATGAAATTAAGTTTAAAAAAGAAAATATAAGTTATTTGAGTTACTGACCGTGTCCCTCGGTCGGGTGGATCACTAGTCCATAGTTGAGAAAATATATAAGTTTACGGAGTGGAAAATACTTAGTTTGATTCATTTATTATCCTATATGAGAATGAAAGCCTAATATATTGTAATGATGATATGACTTCTAAATTTAATATAAATAAAAGGACTTTTTACCGCTTAAAAGTAGTATGTTTTGCAGTTAAAAATTATGCCATGACAATATTCTAGAACGCAATTTTGTATACTTAAAAGTAATTATATGCATTCTAAAATAAATCTTTCTCAGAGAGCAAGTATAAACAAACAATAAGTAACAACAATAAAAGTAATAAGTAAACTGTCATAAGAAGTCTAAGACTATAGGCGTCAACAACTAACACGAAGCCATAGAGAAACAGTCATGTCTAAAAAAATAACTACCTCAACACTCTGAGATGGAAACAAACGGCCGCAGCAACTCGCAGCACCAGAAGCATAACTTTGTCAGCTAAAACTGTTACTGCTCTGGACCTGAGGCATTCAAAAGAAGAACACCTCAAAAGCAAGTTACAAGTGGTGCAAAAGAGTAAAAGGAAGACCAACAAACCTCGAAGTGAACGAGGGACAATAAATCGACTATAACAAAAGTCAGTAACAAAGCAACATAAACAAAACGTTATATCTAGCAGAGCAAGAAGGGCTAAATCACAACAAGTAGACAGAATAGAGTGTCAAATATCAAAAGTTCATATATTCATCTTTCTTTATTATTCATGTCATTCATCATTTAAAGTGAGACTGATCAGCTCAACAGGAAAGAGTACTTTGCCGGGAAAAAAGGTCCACAACGTGCACAAACCCAGCCAAAAGGCACCATGCCAAGGGAGAAACCCCAACGCACACAGATCAACAACTAAGGTAAAGTGTTGGGCATGAAGATCCACAATGTGCACAGACTCAAACATACGTCACTATGCTTAGGGAGAAACACCAATACGCACAGACCATCAGAGTTTTCTTTAGTTACTTAATTATACATGCAGAGTTTCTTTTATTCAACATGTATTAACGGTCAACAAACGATTTAGACTGCATAAAGACATTGCAAGGGTTAGGCAAAGTGAGGTATGATCAAAACAATGGGACGCATGAGGTGTCGCAACGATCATAATGACTCGATAGCTAAAGTGGCACGACAACCAAATTTGTTTACCAAATCTACGGAATAAAATTTGGGAGAAATGGTTCTAGGTGAAACACACTTCATAATCCAAGACAATTAACTAGCAATTTGAGGATACGGTTAACTTAAGCATGTCAAATTTACAACATATGGCTAAAATTTGGAAGACAAGAGCAAGAGGGAGGGCAATAACACCACTTGCCTCGGTTTCTACTCCAATCGGTCTTACAATATAATCCACGTCGTGGATCTTGCCAAAAGAAGGTGCGGGGAAGCAGAATCTACAAGGATTTGGCCAAAAGAGTGGTTAGGGTCGAAAACCCTAACAAAAAACTTCCACGAAACGAGGAATACTTACCATGAATGTGAAGATCTAGGCGAGAGCTTTCTGAATCTATGCTCGGTTTGCAATTCCAAGCACCGTAGCTTCGACGGCGGTGATCCGAAGCTTCATGACTTAGAACCCTCGCCGTCACTCTCGCTCTCTGGTTCGGTCAAGAAGAAGATGAAGTTATTTTATTTATCCTTAAATATATGAATATATATATATATATATATATATATATATATATATATATATATATATATATATATATATATATATATATATAATTTTTTTGTCTAAACATGAAGGAGGCGGGCAATTTAAGTGCGGGTGCGCAAAAATTGAAAATAGAATCTTAAGATGACATCGAATCGAAAAGTGATTAGCATGAAAGTTGTAGATCTCGTCGAGACAAACAAATTTAATGTTTACCATTTTTCATTTGATGCGATTTTGACCCTCAAAACGGTGCCAAAACGTTCGCAAAAAGTGCAGGAATGACCTTCTCGAAAAACATTGCTGTTTCTCGAGAATGAAAGCTTTTTGTCGAGAAACATTGCTGTTTCTCGAGAAACAAAGCTGTTTCTCGAGAAACAAAGCTGTTTCTCGAGAAACACAGCTGTTTCTCGAGAAACACAGCTGTTTCTCGAGAAACACAGCTGTTTCTCGAGAAACACAGCTGTTTCTCGAGAAACACAGCTGTTTCTCGAGAAACACAGCTGTTTCTCGAGAAACACAGCTGTTTCTCGAGAAACACAGCTGTTTCTCGAGAAACACAGCTGTTTCTCGAGAAACACAGCTGTTTCTCGAGAAACAATGCTGTTTCTCGAGAAAACAATGCTGTTTCTCGAGAAAAAAATGCTGTTTCTCGAGAAACAATGCTGTTTCTCCAGAAACAATGCTGTTTCTCGAGAAAAGACTATTTTCTTGAGGAATGACATTATTTCTTGAGAAATCAATATTATTTCTCGAGAAACAATGCTCTTTTTTGTAACGTTCCGGTTTAGAGCTCAGAGGCACACGACGTAACCATGTAGCGTGTCTCACCTCGGTGCGACGCACCCTGCGACGCACCGGGGCGAGACACGTTGCACGGTTACGTCGTGGGCCTCTAAGCTCTAAATCGGGACGTTACAAAAAAGTGGGCAAAACCCGCCGTGCTAAGAAATAGGCCGGAGATGGGTTTGGGTGGCACGGACTGCAGTCCTGTAGTGGGGCACCGGGGCGAGACACGCTGCACGGTTGCGTCACGGGCCTCTGAGCTCTAAACCGGGACGTTACATCAGGTACCCTGCCATAGCAGTTTTTTATTCAAGTGTCCTGTCAACATAGGTTTTTGATCAGGTGCCCTGTCACCACAAGATCTATTTTCTGAGCTTTTGATCAGGTGCCCAAAAACCAAATCAAGTCTTTTGATCAGGAGACTTAACAACCAAAAGGTTTAACTTTTGATGGGAGTTATAACCCTATACACAGTGAGAGAAAATAAAATATGTTTTCTTCTCTGTCTCAATCCTCTAAGAAGACTAGTAGATTAGTTGGCGTTGTCAAAGCTCCCCCTGATTTATAGAAATCTGATCAGGAGAGGAGACATTGCTTCAGGGTGTAGGACTTCAAAGATGAGCACTTCTTATTCCAGTAAATATCTCTGAGAGATTGTGCTTTTGGTCTCAGATTGAATATTGTGTTGCTGGACGAAAAACTTGAAGAAAAAGAATGATGAACAAGATGTTCTTTGTCTCTGTTTCTTGTTCTTTGTTGCAGATTTTCTCTTTCTTCTTTTTCCTGACTAATTGTTGTTCTCTGTCCTGTACTCAGCAATCTTCTGAAAATTTCTTTTATATATTTATTATTGATATGATATTCGAATTCCTTGAAGTCCTCTGCGTATTTTTTGGGAATTGGAATGGCTGTTTTTGTCTTCAATGTATTTCCCCAACTTTAACAGTAAATATGGTAGAGTAATAACTTTGTTAAATCCATAATTAATGCTGTCAAGAATGACTATATTCATAAGAATATTGAGCATTAATTATCAGAGTATTACTGTCTTAATACTTGAAATTAAACTGCTTTAGTCGAGCTGAGAATCTATAGAGAAGTTTAGTTTAACAGAACCTGGATGGAGTTAGTGAAACATAGTAAAGTTTTCGTCGACCTGAGCGTCAAGTTCGTCGAGCTGATAATTCTTCTTCGTCGAGCTGAGCTCCAAGATCATCGAACAGAAAATTTACTTGCCAATCTGAGCTCCAAATTAGTCAAGCTGAGAAGGCACTTCGTCGAGCTGATATTCTGATATAAACTCATAGTTCGTCGAGCTCAGCTAGAATTTCGTCAAGCACAACTCAGAGAAGTAACTCTGAGTTCGTCGATCTGTGATCGAAGATCGTCAAGCTGAGTTCAGCTATCGTCGAACCAATTTTTTCAATCTTCAAAACTATCTTATCTCTTAAGTATAGTGTTCTCTGAAGACTTCTGAAGGTAGGTTTTAGTGATCTAACCTTATGCGACTAACCTTAACCCTGAAACTATCATATGACCCTAGACTATACATGTTAGGTCATTAATCCTAATAGTGAACCTATCCCAAATCACAACTAGGGTTCCAACAATCTCCCCCTATTTGGGTGAGGTCACTATGCACAATAAAAATAAGGAAAATCACAAAGCAAAAAAAATATCTGATAGAATTATAAAACATTCAGCAGATATGAACAGATGTGCCTTGTGAATATATACAACAATAATAAAAGTTCCAAAATGCATAATCAGAAAGTTATGAGTGTTTCTTTTGAAGCATTTGAAGAAGGAGCAGGTTTTGTGAAAATCATCTTTCTTTTTGGATCAGAAGCTTGTGTTGAGTCATCTTCATATCTTGAGCACCAAGAATTTTCACAATGGTAGCTCTGGTCACTACTGCTTCTGGATGTAAATTCATATAAGTATCAACATTGAAAAGATTTTTTACCTGATATTTATCCAATTCCTTCTTCCTGTATGATGACATGGTTGAAAATTGAAAGTGAAAGAAAGAGTGCCTAACCACCTAGAGGGGGGTGAATAGGTGAACTTTTTCTTTTTAAAGTAAAGGCAGAAACACTGTATAATTAAATCTGTATTTGCAATATTCTACAACAATTCAGCACATCTAGCTCAACAATCACAGAAATAAACAAACACAGAGTGCACACAGATTTTTATAGTGGTTCCCCAAGGTCTGGGTACATCCACTTTCCCCCTACGCCTATCTAGTAGTGTACTAGATTCGGACTACCTTCTGCACTTCTCCTCAGATCCTCAGATCTTACAGCTCAGAACCCCAACCAGGTTCCTACAACTCAGAGTGTCCCTACTCCTACAACTCAGGCACAAAGCCCTACCACTCAGTCTTCAATAAGACCTACACTCAGGCTAAACAACCCTACCTCAGCCTTCAACAAGGCCTACACTCAGAGAATTGATTCTCCTACACTCAGGCTCAAAAGCCCTACCTCAGCCTTTATAAATTTAGGCTTACAACTCAGATCCCTTAGGATCGTACAAAAAGAAAATAATAGAAAATTTTTAGATCACCACTCAGTTTGAGAGAATGTAGAGGGCAATTTTCTTGATCAGTTCTTGATAGCACTGATTCCTGAGATCAACTTTGTCTTTGCTTTCTTCAAGGCTTCTTGAGTCTGAACTCAGTAAAGATGATCTTCTTGAAGTAGACCAGCTGGCAACTTCCTTCTTAGGATGGAGAATTAAATCTGGATCCTACTTTGCAGTCTGGTTCAGAATCTGCTTCTTAAGAGATTTGATTAACAAGTCTCTTTCTTGACTTCAGATACTGGAGTTCTCTCTCTCCAAGTAAATCTGAAATTTCTTCAAAATACTGATTTACAGTTTTCTCTGGATCTGTATTGATCTTCTTAATCTTCTGATTGATTCTATTTATTGATAGATTGATAGATCTTCTGTTGAAGGAGAAAGGCCTTTATATAGTCTTCCACCAAGGTAACCGGCTGATCCGGTTTCTAACGAACTTCTGACAACTCTGACAGTTATAGTAGACCGGCTGAAATGGCAGCTGTCAAGTCATCCAGTCACTTCTTGAAAATACTGTCTCTGCCTGAATGTGTCGAGACTGTTCTTCATTATGTGTCGACACAAATAGACCAAGTGTCGACACAAGTGGACTAAGTGTCGACACTAGCCTTGATGGTGTCGACACAACTCCTTGTGTTGTTGTAACAGCTTCTCGACACTGCTTCTTCAGAATGTGTCGACACTGATTCTGTGTGTCGACACAAGCCTTCTATTGAATATGTCGACACTGATTCTGTGTGTCGACACAAGAACTTCTTCTTTAACACTTAGTTGAATTCTGCTGTGTGTCGACACATATCCTTTGTGTCGACACATGCCTCCTTGTGTTGAAACTTGCTGAGTGTCGACACATCTCCTTTGTGTCGACACATGCCTTCTTTTATTTTAACTTTGGTGAAGCTTTACTGAGTGTCGACACAGCCTCTTGGTGTCGACACATTTGATGTCGACTAAGCTTCTCTGAGTGTCGACACTGCCTCTAAGTGTTGACAAGATATATGTTGAGTATTCTTCATAGTGTGTCGACACTGCCTGTATGTGTCGACACTTTTCTTCTGGTGTCGACTCTGCCTTTCCTGGTGTCGACACAAATACTCCAAGTGTCGACACAGCTTCTCTAGGGGTCGACACAAGCCTTCATAAGTGTCGACACTGCATCTCTAGGTGTCGACACATGGACTTAGAAACTTTTCTGCATTTACTGCAATTACTTAACCTGCACATATAAACTGAAAGCACATCAAATACACCTTGATGTATATCATTGAGTTGGGTGAGGCTTCTTCAAATCTGGTACACATTTTCCAATGTACCCAACAATCTCCCCCTATTTGGAGAAGTCATAACCCTTAGTCAATGATATACACCATTCATAACAAATACTCAATATGATGTATAACAGTATTATATGATAGGGTAAATACTAAACAAAACATGTATAAACAATTATCTCAGAATAACAATGTAATAGATTGAACATTAAACATTGTTTTGTTATAACTTCCAATAGTTTCATTAATCAAAAGTTTACATGGATTTTAATGCAAATGATTACAAAGTTGTAAACTTAAGAAAATTCTATTCTATGGCTGTTCTGGCTCTTTGATGACAATGACCTTTCTAGATTGAATCTTGGCTTGAACTGGAGCATTAGTGTCATCAGCAGGCTTCTTGCCCTTAAGATCTTTCTTCTTCTGTTCTTCAGCCCTTATCTTTTGTCTCTCAAAATAATGATAAGGCTTAGGGAAATACTTGCAAGGCTCCTGTGCATTAGGAGGTAGCTTCCCTAGTTTAGCCTTCCTTCTGTACTGAACTATGGCCTCTTGCCTAGCTTCATGTTTTCTCCATTCTTGGTCAGAGTACCATTTGACTCTCTCTAGGAAATTATCCTTTACATCCTTCCAAGCAGTCAGAATAATATTTCTAGAAGTTGGGCTCCACTGTTCAAAATCAGGCCTTAACTCTGCCTGTTCTCTGAACCTCTTCCTGGATAATTGAGCTTCTTGCTCTTTTAATACTGCCTCTTGCTCTTTTAATACTGCCTCTGGCACAGGCTGTACTACTTTATCAGTGATCATATTTTGAGCACCTTCTGGAGGACTATACATAGATTGTATCTCTTGATGTATCATGTCAAAATCTGCTGGAGGGTAGATCACTTGAGCCACTTCAGCTTGCTCACCTCCAAAATATGCAGGATTTATCCCAGATTCTGCTACATTATCATCATCACACAAGGGTGGATATCCAAGGGTAGCTCTGATGCTGTTTGAAATCCATTTAGCATGGTCAGAGCCTGCTTTGACTAATACCCTCTCCCCCTTTATGACTTCTCTTTCTATATGATCCCTAAGATCATCCTTCTGAAATCTGACCTGAGCATTCAAATAGTTAACACCATCTTTATAAAAAGGTTTTAACTTTTGGAGCTTTTCAGTAATAGCCTTTTGAGAATCTTCAATGACAGTTTTAACAGTAGTTAGGCTCTCTTGTAATTGCATATCAAATGCTTCTTTGGCAATAGTACTTAATGTAGTCTGGGCAGTAGCTATATTTTTCATTTCAGTGACAATCACATTATGTGATTCAGTCAAGTTTTCATTCATTCTTATTTGATTTTCTAAGACATAGCCCTGCTTAACTGCTATGTCATCAACCTGTGTCTTTATCTTCTCTTGGTGAGTGGCTAGGTAAACCACTGCATTACCTCCTTTATGAAAATAGTTAGTCATTTCCTTCTTATTTTGATTTACTTCAAATCTAATAGATTTTATATCTTGAGCCAGATCAAATTGAAGGGATTTATGTCCTTCATCCATATATTTTTCTAGAGCCTTCCTTTGCTCATCCATCTTGATCTGCAAAGCCACCAACAAAGAACTATAATCAGCAGTTGGAGCTTGTTGTGGAACAATGGTTTGCAGTGCTTTCTTGTAGGTCGGGCTTCTCCTTTTGAAGACCTGTAGCTTTCTTTTCTTGGCTCTAGCAGCCTCTTCATCCTCAGAATCAGAAGTACTGGCAATGTCTACTCTATCCTGTGGAGTAGGTGACAATTCCTTCTCTGCTCTTGGTAGCTCCTCAGCACTCCTTTGCTCCTCAGTTTATTTTCTAGCAGTTTCCTCCTGAAACTCTACATGCTCCCCCTCAAGATTGACCTTCTCCCCCTCAAAAGCTGCTTTCACTCTCTCAAAATCAGTCTGTAGTAAATCAGGGAACAACTCTTCTAGTGTAAACTCCTGTTGAGTATGGACTGGAGAATCTCTTATCTCAGGAGCATTTTCTGCAACTGATGTGTCTTCCATGACCACATCTTGTGGTTGACTATGTATCTGAGTTTGCTGATCAACATCAAGTAATGATTCAGTAAATACTTCATCCTCAATATTGAAAATAGATTGATTAAATTCATTGATTACCTCAAGCATTGTTTGGGTTGCCCTTTCACTATCTAAGTGAGTTGGCTCATCCACATGTTGAGGCTCCCCCTGGAGTGGATCCAGGTGAATGGGGCTAGCAGATGGTAGCTCCCCCTGCCTGTGGGCATCTTCAGTCCTTACCGGGGTGACCTTCCAGTAAAATCAGCTGCATCCTTATCAGCTTCATCCTCATTAGAATTGAAAACTACTTGCTCCTCTGAGCTACTTGAGGATTCAGGAGCCACAATGGCTTTCTTCTTCTTCTTTTGAGGTGTTTGCTTCTCTGGTGTAGGAATTTCTTTAGTTAACACTCTATCCCATCTTGAGATTATTCTGATGTCCATTTTCCTCATGTGGTTTATCTTAGAACCAGCAGCTTGGTTCATGATTTCAGGAATACTTCCAGCTAAGTATAAACTCATAATCCTACCCAGATTCGGCTTCTTCAGACTTTCTTTAATCTTGTCAAACAATACTGCTGACCAATCAGTTTTAAGTTGGAAAATTATTCTTGACATCAAACTGAACATGTGAGCTGATATTCTATCATGCCCACCAGGCTTGCACAAAATCACCTTACCTACTACCTCAGATAAAAATTTTCCTTGCACGTTCATGCCTTTCCTGTTAAAGACTGATCTAATCTTCATGCTTGAATCTAATCCACACCATTGCAGTGCCTCCCTTATCCTTGATGCGGGTACATCTTCCTCTTCCTTAGTTCTAGGTAGATGTAGAACTTTTCTTAGAATTTTCTGGGTTATTTTTACTTTTTCCCCATGGACTTTAGATTTAATCTTAAGACTAGTTTCATCAAGGGTAGCTGCACTAAAGAATTCGAGGACCTCCTTCTTCCAAATCTTGAATGGCTCTGAAACTAGATACTCTAACCCAGTCTCGGCAACTAGGGTTACAATACCTTGAATTTCTGGTTCCGCATTGTCAAAGACATGTCGCACGAGCTCATAACCTTCATTGATGTTCTCTTCTAGCTTGGGCGCCATTAGGGTTTGGAGAAATTTTGAATTTAGAGAAGAGAGATGTCGACACACAAGTTTGGTCTCGAAACTATGGTGAGCGTGTCGACAAACAATGGTGAAGACCTATTTATACCTGTCTAAAATCAAAGGTGAAAAGGCGCGTCAAAATACTTGAAATGTGTCGACACTGTTGAAAAGTGTCGACACTTGCTTCTAATGTCTCGACAACTATGTGTCGACACAAATATTGTCGACAAAATATATGTGTCGACACTTATACATCTCAGCTCGACGATTAGTCGAAACTCTACTCGACGAATTCTGTGTAAATCCCAAGTATCGACAACACCCTGGATGTGTCAACACCTACTCTGGATGTGTCGACACTAATTCTCTGAAGTGTCGACATAGACTTTCTAGATGTGTCGATACCATTTCTTTGAAATGTTGACACCACTTCTATGTGTCGACACAGACAACTTCATGTGTCGACACCTTTTTACTTAGCCAATTTTATGAACTTATTCTAAGTTCAACATTCCTAATTCAATTTTAAAATTATTGAATTTGGTTTCATCTAGGGGCTTAGTAAACATATCAGCAATCTGATCATCTGTGTTAACATATTCTAGTGAAATATCTTCTTTTTCTACATGTTCTCTAAGAAAATGGTATTTAATTTCTATGTGCTTAGTCCTACTATGTGAGACAAGATTATTTGAAATAGAAATGACACTTGTAGAATCACAAAGTAAAGGTGTTCTACTTACTTGAATACCATAATCTTCTAGCTGGTGTTAAATCCATAAAAGTTGTGCACAGCAGCTTCCTGCAGCAACATATTCTGACTCAGCTGTGGAGATGGCCACACTGGTCTGCTTCTTACTGCTCCAAGACACCAGCCTTCCACCTAGAAATTGACAGGTTCTTGTAGTACTCTTCCTATCTTCCTTGCAGCCTACAAAATCTGCATCTGAATAACCTGTCAGTACAAAATCTCCATTCCTAGGGTACCAAAGGCCTAGATAAGGTGTGCCCTTAAGATATCTCAAAATCCTTTTGACTGCAGTCAAATGAGATTCTTTAGAGCATGCTTGGTACCTAGCACAGACACATGTAGCATACATGATATCTAGTCTACTAGCAGTCAAATTCAGTAGGGAGCCAACTATCTCTCTATACAAAGTTTCATCTACTGGTTTACCTGCATCATCTTTGCTTAGAGACATGCTTGACCCCATAGGAGTTTTCATGGTAGTGGATGATTCCATACCATACTTCTTTATTAACTCTAGGGTGAACTTAGACTGGCATATGGACAGGCCATCTTCAGTCTGTTTAACTTGGAGACCCAAGAAGAACTTAAGTTCCCCAATACTGCTCATTTCAAATTTTCCTTGCATAAGTTTTGCAAACTTTCTGCAAAGATTATTTTCTGTAGACCCAAATATTATGTCATCTACATATATTTGGACTAGAATAATCTTGCCTTTAGATTCCCTAAGGAATAGAGTCTTGTCTATTTTCCCCCTTGAGAACTTGTTCTCAATGAGGAAACTAGACAGAGTTTCATACCAAGCCCTTGGTGCTTGTTTTAACCCATACAAAGCCTTCCTAAGTCTATATACATAATCAGGTTTGAGAGAATCAATAAAACCTGATGGCTGCTCTACATAGACTTCTTCCTTTAGATCTCCATTTAGGAAAGCTGACTTAACATCCATTTGATATACCTTGAACCCTTGATATGTTGCATAGGCAAGGAACATCCTTATTGCTTCCAGTCTTGCTACTGGAGCAAAGGTTTGATCAAAATCAATACCTTCTTCCTGCATATATCCTTTTGCAACCAGTCTAGCTTTATTCTTTATAATGATTCCATTATCATCCAACTTGTTCCTAAATATCCACTTAGTTCCAATGATGTTGTGGTCCTTGGGTTTAGGAACTAGCTTCCAGACCTTGTATCTTTTGAACTAATTTGACTCCTCTTGCATGACATCAATCCAATGAGGTTCTAGAACTGCTTCTTCAAATTTCTTTGGTTCTACTTGTGATAGGAAACTGGAGTAAAGAACTGTACTCAGATTCCTGCTTCTTGTTTGCACTCCTTGTTTGGGATCACCAATTATCTGATTGGCTGGATGATCCTTTAAGTGTCTATTTTCTGGAGGTAGTCTGTCTTTAGGTTGTACACCTCCAGCCTCTTCATTTAGCTGCACCTCTTGGTCTTCTTCTGCATCTAGAGAGTCTTGTACTCCCCCTGGACAGCAGCCACCATCTACCACTTGCTGAGTTGTAGTAGAACCTTTTGTAATGGTAAGCTTGTCCAGCCTATTAGTTATACCTGTATAGCTACAAACACTACTTGGGAATTCACAGTTAATGAGTCTTGTTTCAACAAAGACTACATATATAGACTCTTCTACAACTTGAGTAATCAAGTTGTAGACCCTATAAGCCTTACTATTATTGCTGTACCCAACAAAAATCCCCTCTTGGGATTTGGCAGCAAACTTGGTTAGATAAGACTTGCCATTGTTAAGTATATAACACTTGCAACCAAAGATCTTGAAATAGGATAAATTTGGTTTTGTGCCCTTCACAATCTCATAGGGATTCTTCTTGTGACACTTGGTGATAGTAGCCCTATTGATCACATGACATGCAGTGTTTACTACCTCAGCCTAGAAATATTCTGGGAGAGAAGTGTCACTCAATAGGGTTCTACCAGCCTCTATTAATGTTCTATTCTTCATTTCAGCAATACCATTTTGCTGAGGTGTTCTTGGTAAGGAAAATTCCTAAAAAATCCCAAATTCTTCACACAATTTTGTCATACTTTCAGACTGAAATTCAGTGCCATGGTCACTTCTGATTTTGACCACTGTACTGTCTAACTCATTCTGAATTTGTTTAACAAAACTATATAAGATACTTGGGGTTTCTGATTTTTGTCTTAGGAAGAACACCCAGGAATATCTGGAGTAATCATCTACTATCAACAAAAGTATAGACTTTCCTACCCAGACTGTGAACTGGACATAGGACCAAATAGATCCATATGCAAGAGGTATAGACACCTCACAGAATCCTTGTTCTCAAGGCTATGAAAGGTGGATTTGGTCTGCTTGCCTTTTTGACAAGCTGAGCATATCCCATCCTTTATACACTTAACTTGAGGACCATTCCTCACTAACTCTTTGCTAAAGAGTTGTCCAATTGTCTTATAGTTAAGATGAGCCAGCCTCTTGTGCCATTTAACACAATGTGAGACTCTCTCATCAGCTACAAGACAAATAGGAGAAACATTGTTCTCACACACAAAGTCAAGACAATAAACATTTCTCTTCCTATATCCTGTCAAAATGATCTTTTAATCACTTGACCTTTTGATATGACAACCATTCTTGACAAATGAGATGTCATATCCTAAATCACTCAGCTGACTTATACTAATGAGGTTGTGTTTCAAACCCTTTACATAAGCCACTTGAGTAATTGTAATCTGATTACTAGAAATGTTACCAAAGCCTTTGATGATTCCTTTTTCTGAACCACCAAAGGTAACTTTAGGGCCATCCTTGATAGGTGTATAGTCCTTCAGCAACCCCCTTGTTCCAGTCATGTGCCTGGAACATCCACTGTCCAAGTACCATATAGGGGCATGGCCACTTGGACTCACCTGCAAAACAGATTACTTAACCTTAGAACCCAAATAACTCTTGGGCCCTTGGTGCAAGTTAGTCTGACCTGAAAGGGGAAACTAGATCTGATATACTCTAAAGGGGGGGGGGGTGAATAGAGTATATGGTGCTTTTTAAAACACAAAGAAAAACTTTTGCAAAGCTTTACAACACTTGTTGTAATGGGTGTAAGCAGGGAAGCAGAAGTAAAACTAAACACAAAACTAAGCTATGCAGAAATAAAACACAAGAAAATCTAGGCCAGAAACAAAAAGAAAACATGCAGAACCAGATGATACAAGGAAATAAGTGGTTCCCCAACTTGGGTACATCCACTCTTCTACCACCTAGGTAGGAATCCACTGCAGGATGAGTTGATCAGGTGTCCTGGGCACAATGAGCTTTTGATAAGGTGCTCAAAAACCAAATCAGATTTTTTGATCAGGTGTCTTGCCACCAATGAGCTTTTGACAAGGTGCTCATAAACCAGATTCAAACTTTTGAAGGGAGTTTGAAAAACCCTTTACAGAGAGGGGGTTGAGAGAGTTATGGCAGTCTTCTCTTTCTCAATCAACTGAGAAGACTAAGTGAATTGATTTCAAAGCTCCCCCTGAGTCCTTGATCTTCAGGAAGATGAGCTTTGCTGAGGGTGATAGGCCTTCAAAAATAGATCTCCAGCAGAAGATGATTTCATTAAGCTGAAATGTTGATTGTCTGGAGTCTTGAAATGATGTTGGCCTTGAACACTTGAGAGCTGAAGAGATCTGAAGAATGTTTGAAAGTTTGATCTCTTGATGATGAGTGTTCTTCTGAATTCTTGTTGACAGAATATTTTTCAGAGTCTCTGTATATTGAGAGGTGTCCAATTCTTGTCTATCTCTTTTTTTTTTCTTGTCTATTCTTACTTTGTTCACAAAAAAACATTCTATCTTTTATTCTCTGAGTCTGAATAGAATATTACTCTGTCAAAGATAGCCGTTGGTCTGCATTGATTACAGCCTTAATTGCATAATCTGTTCTGAAGGAAAGTCCACTGAATTGTTCCTTGAAAAATCCCTTGAAACTTGCTCCAGAAGTAAATGAAAACGGCTGGCAGATCTTCTGAATTAAATGCAGAATAACTTCTATCTGATTTGAATTTGAATTCTGAAAGATAACTGAAAACGTCGAACTGAGCTCTGCTATCGTCGAGCTGAGCTCAGCGAACTGGAAGATGCAAGCAGCAAAGAAATCGTCGATCTGAGCTCAAAGATCGTCGAACTGAGCTCAGAGATATGGATCCAGTGCAGAGTCAAAATCGTCAACCTGAGCTCAGCGATCGTCGACCAGAGCTCGACGATATTGAGAAGTTGAGCTCAGCGATCGTCGACCAGAGCTCGACGATATTAAGAAGTTGAGCTCAGCGATCGTCGAATGGAGCTCGACGATCTGTCAAGGTTAAGTTAGACGATCGTCGACCGGAGTTCGACGAAACGTCGTGCTGAGCTCGACGATTTGGACTTAGTCTCCAGGAAAACTTGGGTCTTCAGGGCAGCTTCCAATCCTAGACTCCTGACCCTTAGACTCAATTCTAATTGACCTATTAAGCTATACAGAAGGTCAAAACACAGATTCCTAGAGACATAGTGATCCTGACCCAAATTAGTAATAGGGTGTTCCAAAATGACCTCTAACAAAACTACATGTAGCTCTTCTAGCAGATAGTTTGCTACTCTCTTTGACACTAGAATTGTGCCAACAATCTAAGGCAAAGTGGCCTATCTTGCCAACACCATCACTCAAATCTGTTATACCTTTGTTTAGATACTACCCTGGCTGAAGTATCTACATTAGGCTTTATGTTTTGTGCTGGGGATTTGCCCTTAGATTTGGACCTAGCAGTCCAGGCAGGTTTTTTAAACCCTAATCCAGCCTTACCCTTTTGAGGTACAAACTCATCTATCAAGGGTAAAACGGATTTAGGTTTAGAAAAACTTGCTACTATCTCTTTCTCCTTCTGAAGTCTAACCTCCAGATTTCTAATCTGATCATTCTTGAAATTGATTGTGCCCATTTGAATAACAATTATGTTTTTCAATCTGGCAATCTCATTCAATTTTTGATCTAACAACTTATCTGAATCAGCATCAGCCAATTTAAGACTAGCAATCTCCTTTGCCTGAGTTTTGTCCAAGGTTTTGCTTTTCTTCAAGGCCTGCAACAAGTCCCTATATTCATCAATTAACTGATGAATATCTCCTTCAGATTCAGACCCACCCACATCACTTGATGCAGATGTATCTGACTCTGACTCTGTACTAAAAATTGAACTAGAAGAACAACTTTGTACCTTACTTAGTCCAGGCTGATCGTGGTTCTTGTCTCCTTCAGATAAAGCCATCAGTCCCTTGCACTGATGGTCCTCATGCTCATAAATTGAGTTCATTAGCTGCATGAACTCATCTTCCTCCTCTTCAGCAAATAATCCAATATAGGCTTAAGCTTCTGATTCTGTTTCTGAAGATGACTGATCTGTTAGACTCTTGTTTTGCTTAGCAACAAAGGACTTTTCCTTTTTTCCCTTAAAATGAGTCTTCTTTTTGTCAACTGACTCCTTCCACTTTTCAGGACAGTCAGCCACTACATGTCACTGTCTATTGCAGCAATAGCACACAATCTTTGAGGATGTAGCTTTGCTTGGCTTGTACCTGCTTTTGTCATTCCTTGATGACTTCCTTTTCTGATAGTAGTCATCTTTTGGCAGAGAAGTGGAAGGCTTAGACCTCCACTGCTTCTTTTTCAGAAACTTTTGAAAATGCCTAGTAAAAGCAGCAAAGTCTTCATCACTTTCACTGCTATCTGAATTCTTGCTATCTGAATTATCTGTGACAGCCTCAGCAATTATTTGAGGTGGATATGGAGACTTGCTTCTATACTTCTTAGTGGCTTCATTCTTGAAGGCCACAGTCTTTTCCTTGTGCTCCACTCTAGTAGTCTTCTCTTCCTCCTTTCTAGCCATTAACTGCATCTCATAAGATAGCAGTTTTCCAAACAAAGTTGGAGGAGGAATATCAGCTAGTTTGGCCACTTCCCTAATGGCACAAATCTTGGTATCCCAGTCCTTAGTCAGGGATCTTAAGAACTTGTCATTCAGCTCATAGTTACTGAATTCTCTTCCATAGGACATCAATTCATTAACTATCCTATAGAACTTCTTGTAACATTCTATAATGCTATCAGACTTTCCTTGTCTGAAGCTTTCATATTTCTGATTTAACAAGGACTTCCTATCTTGTCTTACTTCTTCTGATCCCTCCATATAAACTATTAATGTGTCCCACATTTCTTTAGAGGTTTTACAATGAATTAAGTTCTGAAATGTTGCATCATCAATGACACTAACAATTATATTCTGGGCTCTCTTGTCCATAGTTGCCAGAATGATTTCATCTTTAGTCATTTCAGAGAAGTCCTTGGGAGTTTTCTGATTTGCATCCAGAATGGATACCTTCATTGGCACATATGACCCTTCTTTAACTGTAATATATATCCTTGGGTCGGAAACTTCCATAAAGAGTCTAACCCTCTCTTTTCATATGCCAAATATCTCTTTTCTACATATTGACAATTTCATGGACCCCAGCTCTTTGTGATTCTCACTATAACCCATTTTCTTGATTCTTGTTTGTTCTGAATCTGCCTACAGGATCTTACTCAGACTGTTAAGTCCCTTTTTGAGTAACCTCCTTCTGATAACACTTGAAAGAAATAGTGCCTAACCACCTAGAGGGGGGGGGGGGGGTGAATAGGTGTACTTTTTCTTTTTAAATTTAAGGTAGAAACACTGTACAATTAAACCTGTATTTGCAATTTTCTACAACAATTTAGCACAACTAGCTCAGAAACATGTAAGACCCCTTCCTCCCCCTTACCAAGGAGGGCTACCGGGTGTTATGCCCAGAACCGCCGTCCTACGGTGGCACTAACACACGGGTTAGTTGACACCGCAACACGGCGATCCTGCCGGCTAATACGATCATTTAACCTGTATGCCAATATGAGAAGAAGAAGAAAAGCAGTATATCAATCCAGTAGTCCACAAGTCACAAAGTACAGATCATATGTATGAAATGAAAAGTACATCAACATAGTCCACAAAAGGGTACAAAATGAAAGAGTAATATGGGCTTATGCCCAGTACATCAAAATCAAGTCTCTCTCTCTCTCTCAAATAAAAGCGGAAGCTATACTAGTACATCAGAATTCGTCCCACCTAAGGACGCATAGTAGTGGTAGTAGCCTGCTGTAGCGGTATCTGCTCTTCACGCCCTGTCTCCTCGTCATGCTGGTGCTCCATCTCCACAGGCTCCTAAAAATAGTATGGTCACCGACCATTAGTCAAAACGACTAAGTCGTTTCCTCCGCACCTCGCCACGCAACTCCTAGGCACCGAGCAGGAGGACGAAGTGGAGGACAACAAGGGGTAGCAAAAGTGGAAGCAGGTGACAGAAACTAACTAATAGTTGTAATAAGTATTATTGTTCTACTCTAGCAGTTATAAATATGGTACAAGTAAGTAAAGAGCAGTACTAGTAAAAGAAGTAAATGACAGAAGGTAAGAACATGTAAATAAAACTATTCTACCACTATACTACCATCACAAAAGTACCCTAACTTATATAAATGTCCATACAAATATATAAGTTAGGATTTCCAAGAAATTTAACTTATCATATAAAAGAGCCCATACTAATTTATATGATAAGGATCTATGAAGCGTATGACCTAATATGAATGAATGTTATGATGCAATTTTATGCACAGGCAAGTGCAACTCACGCACAATGACTCTGTGATCACAGACCTTTAGTTTCCACTTTTTGAGAGCTAGCATCACTCTCGGGTACCACCACTGTGGCTACGGCAGCAGCAGAGCGGGCGTCTCTGCTTCTAGGCCGGTATGCACACTACCAAGCCTTAGACCCCTCTCATACACCTCTGTACACGTCCAAGGTACACTCTAGAGTCTTGCGTATGTACTTTGCTGACAACCCGTCAGTCTTGTTGGGTCGGATGTGCGTTATCGGGGGTCGTCCTCCAGACCACAGTGTAAAACAACCCACTGGCCCCTCTAACCCTCACAACCGCCTGGTGCACCGTACTGCCATCGGTGTGACGAACGGCCAGTACCGCATGCCCCGCCACTATATTTATGCACATGCAAGTATTTCATTCCGAGCCTTCCGCTCGCAGGACCAAACCCGTCCTGAAACCCTCAAACCCAACCCGGGTGAGAACGCATAATAGTGCCTTTATACCAATTCCCTCAAACCCTACATGGGTGAGCATATAACATGAAACTCTCCAACCCTATACGGGTGAGAAGGTACAACAAATATCTTAACCTATTATACTACTCTTGTCTACGGGTTATTATACTTAGTGATTTAAGGTTAATCCCAGGACTACCCAGGGTATACCCGGTGAAGGGCTCTCGGGGGCACTAGGAACTACGATGGAATTACGCCCAAAGTTCCCTTTCGCAAGGATATTTAATTTAGTTGATGACTACCCATGTTTCACCCCAGCTCTCATTGTTGCTCTTGAACAATCCTAGTGACTTAAGATATTACCGGGAAACCGACGGTCTTCCGTCGACCTCCACTCCGGTTGCTACCTAAAGACTTGCACTTTTACTCCCGTCACTAAGACAATACTACCCACCAGGGATTATTCATATTGCACTCCCTTATTCTTCTGATGATCAATCCTCTGGTAATCCCCTAAAGCATGACCTATTTATGCTATATGTAGACTATGTCCTATTATTACCCCAAAAATGGAATCTTCCAATACTTAGGGCCTCTTGCCCCTAACTATTTATCCTAGGGTGGTATGGGCTAATGGAACTATCATATGGATTCTCATAATTTTCCTTGGTCAAATAGTCCCTTAATTAAATCTTTTAATTTATTTCCTAGGTCACTTTACACATGAAGTAGTATAATTTAACATCCACTAATCTAGGTAATTTTTCCTGAGTTGTATATTGATAAAATATTTCTGTATACAGGGTTTCATAATTGTCCTTTGACTATTTATACCAATTCCTTATTTAATACCAAATCTACATAATTTTCATTTTCCAAATGAAGTACAAGGAATATATAATCCAAAATTCCAAGAAAATTACAGAACATATAAAACATTAATTTAAGACTATGAGCAGAGTTTCATCAACCTTTATAGTGTAATGGCCTAACAACTCTCATTCTTACATATTTACCAAAATGCCATTATATTAATTTAAAAATTATCAGTACACCCATAAATTCTGAAATAATTATGCAAGACTAATAATACAATTATACGTCACTAGCAATATTTCCAAATTTATCTGAAGTGTATTTCCATCAAATCAAGAATAAATACAAAAAGGGTAAAATGGGCATTTCAAGGTATTTTACTCCAAAATTTCTTCAAACAGAAAGATAAAATTTTCTTTAGTCAAATATAACCTTATGTTTAACGTGGCAAGGTTTGAGGACTTTTACTTGAGGAAAACCTATTTTTCCAATTTATTTTCAAACGGAGCTATATTTTTAAAATTCCAATTAATGGGATTTTTGATTCCAAAAATCCCATAATTAATCTGAGGGGTGAACTTTACCCTAATGAACCACAAGAATAAAATCCATGATTTTTTAGTGCCTCAATTAGGCTGAATTCACGATATTTAAATTATTGCTATTGGCACACCAATGCAATATATAAACCAACACATGCAAGTGGATTTTCCAACATGCAGTGATCCAAATGTGCTGAAATTTTTATCATGCACCACTGATGTCCCCAAGGACCTACCACCAAGATTTGTGGCCATTTGGAGTCATATTACTCCAAAAATTTCATTTATTTAATTTTTGATATTATGACCAAAACTATAGAAACAGTTGTCCCACAAATTCCCAATTTTTGGCAGGTGCTAGAGTTGCCCTAATCATGCATGTACCCAAACTTTGGGGCCATGGTGATTGCTGGTTTGACTTGGGCATCCAAATGAATTTCTGCCCTTGTCTAGGACCAGTCCTAGGAAAACTGCCCTACATGCCAGAATACTAGACCAAAATTGATGATTAAGGTGTCAAATTAAATCTAACCGGTAAGGCTACATTTTCCATTCAGGGTCCAGTTTCTGGCAATGCCTCTAAGAGGCCTAAATATGACATGCAATGTCACTGAATTTGTGTGACACATAATAAATTTCATTTCATTTAATATAACAAAATAAGTTGATTTTAATTAAACAGTGCACGAATCTTAAAGCAGCCCTGGACGGCATCCGTTCATCGTCCCCAATAGATCAAGGGCTGAGATTTGTTTCTCCTGGACAATGTTTGTTGGCAGTTTCCAGCCAGCTGAGCCACCGCCACCGCCGGCGGATGTCGCCACCACCTTCGTTAAGGTGGGGGCTAGCGTTTCCCGGCGGTGGGGCCGCCGGAGTTGGCTCCTCCGGCGAACCCGAGCAAGAATAAAAAGCCCGGAATTTCTCACTTTTCTCTCATGGCATCGGGCCCAATTGAGACCGATATCTCCCTTAATGGATCTAGAATTCTAGTACAGGTAGAGGGGCGGCGAAACGGACCTGGATTGGTGCTTGACGGCGGTTCAGGCGGCGGTTTTCCATGGTGGTGGTGCGCCGGCGAGCTCCTCCCCGATTTCTTGATTCTCCATCGTTTTCCATGTTCCAGCACTCGATTTCAACTCCTCTCTCTCTGAAGCTGATGGAGGGGTTAATTGGGGCTGAGGTGGTGTATATGGGGAGATACAACCAAGGTGAGCTCGGGCTTAGCCTTGGTTGCTCCGCCCATGCATGCCAGGTGGCTCTCAGCCCCTAATTTCTTCTGGAATGATGTGAGGAGGTCGGCCAGCACCTTTTGGGCTGAAGGAGTGAAGGCCACATGGCCACCTCTCATCATTTTCCATTTCTCTCTCCTCTTTTTAGGTGATTTCTCCATAATGCCCCCTTGCATGCATTCTCTCTCCTAATTCAGAGGGGTAGGGCTGGTCTTGTTCACTTGGGCTTGCCATGGGCCAAATTTGGTGGGCTTGGTTCAAGGAGAGTGAGCTTAGTCTTCATTTTCTTCTTTAGGTCAATTATGTTGACTACGTTGACTTTGAGTTGTCTTGGTCAACCATGGTGGGTGGGCTGACCCCATTTGATGGTCATGAGCTTAGTGGCACCACCCAACTTGGGTTGGGTCAAGGGGGTGCCCTACTTAGGCTAATTGGGCTTATGAGTGTGGGTTTGACCAAATTAGGCCCAAGGTTGACTTTGGTCAACTGGGGTCAAAGTGTTGACCTAATTGTTGAAACCGGAATCCGGCCTCTTGTGGAGTTCGACCCTTGGGGAAGGGGTGGTCTCGCGCCTACTTTGCTCCTGCAAGAAAAATAACGGAGAAGACAAGAAAATACAGACCCAAGGGCTCGGCAGGGAGGTCCCACCACAAACCCGGAAGATCTCTGAGCGCTTCCCCTCCTTAGCCAAAAGCCGAGCTAAGGTACTCTCAGAGAACACTTGGAAACGAGAGTCAGGAGGCACTGAAAGCGTGTCCTCTGAGGTACCCCTTGGGTCTTATTTATAGTTTTTCGGAATCTGAACTGCCAATAACCAAAAGAACTGACCTGAAAATACCAAAAAGCCCCTAGCTGGGTCTGCCAACAGCCAAACTCCGCTGTTCTAAGTGGCTATGCGCAGTCCGGCCTGGTCTGCCAACAGCGAGGCTCCACTGTCCTGAGTAGCTATTCGCACCTTACGGGGAGTCAGCTCGCCTCCAATCCCCCTCCGCGGGAGGCGGGCGCGACCTGGCTCTAGTGGCTCGCCTATCTTCCCTGGGCGAGCGCGAGCCGGACCGTCGCGACCTGCCTGTCTTCTGCCGGGCGGACCGGCAGCCAGGTCGCGTGTGGGGGTTGGCCGGCGGTCACCGCGACCCCGATCGACTCGCTAGTCGCGGGTCGCCAAACTCATCTGCTTTGGCCAAGGACTCTCCGCGCGACCCGCTCGCGCGCCTCGCCGGCTCGCTCGCCTGAAATGGGCGGGAGCGGGCCAGCCCTTCTGCCGTATATCTGTTTTGCCGCTTGGGTGCGGGTTGCGGGTCGCGGGGCTAGGTCTGCTCGACCTCCCTGGCGAGACCCGCTCGCCGGACACGGGGTTGTACACAATCCCCGCTCTTTTTGAGCTTGATTCAAGCTCGGAAAGAATCATCCAACCCGCGTGTTCGGCGAGTGCTTGTGCTGAGCTGGCAGGGAATCTTCTGGTGGGGCCCCACTGTTCGGCTATAAATATACCGCTGAGCCCAGGAGGGGGGCTCCCCAGATCCCCTCATTTTTCTTGAACAGACTGGTCTCTTGATGCCGGTCAGTGAAGAGGTGCGAGCTCGCCTGGCGGCAGCGGGCCTGAAGACTCAGGAGGAGGCCCTCGAGGCCGCCCCTTGGCTAGCGCGTGGGTCTCCCGGCCCTATCTTTAGGCCGACGAAGGGAAAGATTGTTAGGCGGTCTCTGGCGGGTGAATGTCCGGGCTCCAGCTCGGCGGCGGCTGTTGAGGTCGTCCCTGGGGTACGTGACCTTCCGCGGATTATCGCTGTACCTCTGATCTTTTGTTTTGCAGGCAATTCCTTGTGAAGAGGTGGGAAACGGGGGAAAGGATCACCCCCCTCCCTTGTCGTCGGAGAGGGTTGCTAGTCCCCCCGGCCTGGACCGCCCACCTCTGGAAACCCCCCGCCCGCCGGCTCCCCACGGACTGGGAAAATCTCTTGAGACCCTCGAGGTAGAAACCTTTCAGGGTCGGCCGGGCTCCTCTCACCCATCCGTCGGCGCGGGCGACGTGCCAACCCCTGGTGAGCTGGTACTTACCGTTAGCTTTGTCCTTGTTCGCTCCTTCTGACTCGCCCCGTTTGTAGGCTACAACAGGGCCTCCTCCGAAACCGAGACGAGCGAAGGGTATTCGCCTCCGCCCGACGCGGACAGTGTCTCTGATTACCTGGGCGACCCGACCGATGCGGTGGGAATGAAGAGGCAGGTGACGCGGCTGTTCCAAAAACACACGCTGCTGCTGCAGGAGATCGTGAAGAGGGTCGATGAAGACAAGGCCGAGACCGAGGCCCGGCTCGCGGCCTTGGAGGGACCTCCACGCGCAGCGGAAGACGACGATGTCACTTCGCCGGGCGTGCATATTACGCGAGCCGAGGGGCATCTTAGGAGCGCCACAGAGCAAGTCGGCCTGGCTCAGCGGGAACTGGTGGCGGTTCGCGATTACCACGACCCTCGCGTGCCGCCGCGATCGGGAACGAAGTGGTGGCACAGGTGGAAGTGGGTCGAGTACTGATCCAGTCTTCTGCCCCCCGCTTGCGGGATACCGCAGGGTTGCTGTTATTTCAAAGTTATCTTGTATTTGTAACCGCTTGCGACTCTTTTTGCCCGCCTATGGGCCTAACGTTTTACTGCTGAGGTTTGTTGAAATTATCATGCTGTTGCTCTTGCTTTCTGTGGGCGGGTTAAGGGAAAGATCCGCTCTTCCCCTCGTGCTGATCGGGGCGAGGGTGAGCCGAGGAGCTCGCCAAACGGGGGCCTCCCGACTCGTGCGGAACCCCGGGTGGGTGCGGGCCGAGACTCGCCCGCTCGGGTCTTCCGCGGACGCGGCCGGGCGAGAACCGCGCCCGATCGGCCTTTGGGGTGCGGTTGCGCGCCGGGAAGTCGAACCGTCGGGCTGATTTTTGCTATCTGCACCCCCTCTTTCGGCGGGAAGTTTCCCGCCCTTTATCTTTCCCTATAAATAGGCCCTGCTGGCTCTTATTCCTTCACCGATCCCAAACGTCCTCTCGCTTCCTCTTTCCCGCGAAGCACGGTTCGCGCTCGCCTTCTGGCTCTATCTCGCGCGTTCGGCGGCGATTCGGTGGGAATGAGCGGAGGTGGCAGCGACATGGACGGACGGAGTAAGTGCGCCTGGACCTTCTCGGAGCACGATTTTCCTCACGCTGTCATCTCTGAACGCGAGTAACTGGACGCTCTCGGCGACCACGTTCCGCCGGGCTTTTCTGCGAGACGGCCCGGGGATAGAGAAAAGATTAACGACTTATCCGGGGACGAGCTCGCCATCCCTCTAGCCCACTTTGAGCTGGGCCTGCGACTCCCCCTGTGGCCCGAGGTGCGCCAGGTACTGAAATACTTCGGGGTCATCCTAGGTCAGATGACCCCGAACTCCATAGCTGTTGTGGTGGGGTTCGCCTGCTTCCTGCGAGAGGAGCGAGTGGAGTTCAGCCTCGCCGTTTTTCGGAAACTGTTTTCCTTCCGGGCGAATCGGGACGGGACCGCCTACTTCTCCAGCGCCCACCTCAAGGTGCGGGAGACAGTAAATAAGAGTCATAATTGGCTCAAGAAGTTCCTGTTCGTCAAAGGGGATTTCGGCAACGTCCCCTTCTCGCCGGTGCAGCTTAGCGAGGCGAGCTACCGGCCGCCCAGCCTAGGCGATCATGAAGCGGACTTGTGCGCGTTCTTTGCCGGGAAGAATTTTGAGGTTGCGTACCTGCGCCGCCATCTTGGCGACCTCGCCGCCGTCCCGCCAGGGGGAGGTTTGCCACTCGTCGCTGTTCTGCCTTACCCCCCCATTTTTCCTTTATCTCACCCCTCCTCCTTTGCAGGTGAGCACGACATCCCTCTTCACCCCCCTTACTAGAGTGCTAGGATCCCCTCCGGGGTTCTTGCCCCAGCTCAAGCCGCGGATGCCGCTCAGCGCGACATCCCGTCGGTCCCGGCCAAGAAGAGACCGGGTGGCGGACAGCCCACCCCTCCGTCGAAGGTGGCGAAGACCGCGGGCTAACAACTCGCCGCGAGCCAAAGGAAAGGCAAGGCCCCCGCGGACCTTTCGGCCGAGGGCCCTTCGCCCCCGCGGGTTGCTTCGACCAGCGACACCCCGGACAGGGCGGCGGGCACCTCCGCGCCGCCGGATGGGTCTAAAGCTGCCGCGAGGCCGGTGCCGAGGGGTCACCGCAACATTGGCTACGGCGAGAGATATCTGGACGAGCTAGGCGCCCCGCTCCTGTCATGGGACAAGGAGTCAAATCGCGCCGCGATCTCGACATTGCTGCCGAGCTGGATGGAGCAGGACACCATCGGCGGGGAGGCCTATAACTTCTCGTTCGGCCTGTACTCGCGAGAAGACGCTGCCATCTACGACAAAGAGGCGACGCGAGTATTGGTTCACGAAAGCGCGCGGGCCCAGCTACGCGGCCGGAGCTAGCTCACATGGTAGGGAGGCGCTGCACTCAGCTGGAGAGGAACGCCACCTCCCTGAAGAAGCTGGCGGACGAGAGGGAGGAGGCCCAGAAGCTTGCTCAGGAGGACGCGAACCTTCAGAGGTGGCGGGCCGACGCGGCAGAGGAGACCCTCGCGCAGTACCTGGGCGGGGTGGTACGTACTTACCCTGAACTACCGCCCTTCTCGCGAATACAGCTCACGATTCTTCTCCTTCCTTTTCCCAGGATGCGGCGACGGCGAGCCGGATGGGTGCTGAGATCGCCACCCTTGGTCAGGACAAAGCGGCGTTGGAGGCGCGGGTACACGAGCTGGAGGCCGCCGCCGCTGTCCCTCCTCCAGACAGCAGGGTCTGTACGCTCGAGCACCACTCCGACTACGACTTGGAAGTGCTGATGCAAAAGAACGCCGCCAGCGCTGCGAAGTATACGATGCAAATGCTGCGACGCGCGGATCTCCTTACGAGCGAGGCGGCGGAACTCTCGGCGGAAGACGTGGTGCCGGCGCTATTTCTCCCCGTGCCGGACCCTGGGGACAAAGCCTTCCAGCCCATTTAGGACTTCTCGCCCCGGATCTCGCGTCTCCCCTGCCTTTTGACATTTATTTTTTAGATGTATATTATCATGTATGTTTATCTGTTTTGAGATGTACGCGCGGGCTGCGCCTATACTTCGTGTTTTTCAGCTATCGTTGCTTCTATAAATGCTCTCTCGCCCGCCTTATTTATACATTTGCTATTACCGTGCGACGCGACCTGCCCCTGCGGCGCAGCCCCGGAAGAGGCGGCTGCTCGCCCGCCAAGCGAGGCGAGCCGGCTCGTCCATCGTCTGTATTGCCTAATTTCTTGCGGACTCTCGCCCAGGTTCTCGCCTCCATTCGGCCCAGCCCCTGGGGCTGGGGGGCTATGTTAGACCCCTCCCCTTTTTGATTAACTTTTGTGATTCCGACCTGTTGTTAACATCGTCTGAGTAGTTCCCGGCCTCGTCGGCTAGGTGGGAGTCCGGCAGCATGATTTGTTCTGGGTCGTAAGTTATTGCTATTGAGTGACTCCCGCCCCCGCCAGCTAGGTGAGAGCCTGGCAGCGGGATCTTCTCGGGGTCCAAACTCATTCCATCGAGTGACTTCCGGCCCTGCCAGCTAGGTGGGAGCCTGGCAGCGGGATCTTCTCGAGGCTAGGGATGACACCGAGTGACTTCCGGCCCTGCCAGCTAGGTGAGAGCCTGGCAGCGGGATCTTCTCGGGGTACAAACTCATTCCATCGAGTGACTTCCGGCCCTGCCAGCTAGGTGGGAGCCTGGCAGCGGGATCTTCTCGAGGCTAGGGATGACACCGAGTGACTTTCGGCCCTGCCAGCTAGGTGAGAGCCTGACAGCGGGATCTTCTCGGGGTCCAAACTCATTCCATCGAGTGACTTTCGGCCCTGCCAGCTAGGTGGGAGCCTGGCAGCAGGATCTTCTCGAGGCTAGGGATGACACCGAGTGACTTCCGGCCCTGCCAGCTAGGTGAGAGCCTGGCAGCGGGATATTCTCGGGGTCCAAACTCATTCCATTGAGTGACTTCCGGCCCTGCCAGCTAGGTGGGAGCCTGGCAGCGGGATCTTCTCGAGGCTAGGGATGACACCGAGTGACTTCTGGCCCTGCCAGCTAGGTGAGAGCCTGGAAGCGGGATCTTCTCGGGGTCCAAACTCATCCATCGAGTGACTTCCGGCCCTGCCAGCTAGGTGAGAGCCTGGCAGCGGGATCTTCTCGGGGTCCAAACACATTCCAATTCTCTGTGCTAGCTGGCTGCGACAATACTGGGGGGGGGGGAGGAATTCATTATAACAAATCGTGTTGCTTATAGGTGCTTAGGGAAAAAACCTCTTCAGGTCGTCTCCACTCCAGGTGAGGCTCAGGGTCTCGCCCTCTACATTTTGGAGTTGATAGCCCCCTGACTTCAAAGCTTCCTTCACAATGAATGGCCCCTCCCAGCTGGGGTTGAGCTTTCCTACGGACGCTGACCTCCCTACCGCGTCCACCTTCTTCAGCACCAGGTCCCCTTCTGCGAACTGCTTGACCCTGACATGCTTGTCAAAGTATTTTGCCATCCTCCTTTTGACCTCCTCCTGTCAGATGGCCGAAAGGTCCCTCAACTCCTCCACTATGTCAAGGGAGAGTCTCAGCTCCCCCTCGTTCTCGGCTCGCCATTCCACTCGGCCCTCTCTGGCCGCCCCAACTCGTGGCGTTTGGACTTCAAATTCTATGGGGAGCACCGCCTCGCACCCATGGGAGAGCTTGAAGGGGGTCTCCCCCGTGGCCGTGTTAGGGGTGGTTCTTAGGGCCCAAAGGACTGCGGGGAGCTGCTCTACCCAGCTCCCCCTCAAATTTTCCACCTTCTTCTTGAGGAGATTGACGATGATCTTGTTCGCGGCCTCCACCTACCCGTTGCTCCTGGGGTGGTGGACCGAGGCGAACCTGAGGTCGATTCCAAGCTGCTCGCAGAAGCTGGTGAACTCGGCACTGGCGAACTGGGGTCCGTTGTCGGTGACGATGGCCTGGGGCAGCCCATGGCGACAGATGATCTCCCCCTAGATGAAGTTTCTGATAACTTGGGAGGTCACCTTGGCCAACGCCTTCACCTCCATCCACTTCGAGAAGTAGTCGATCATCACCAGGAGGAACCTTCTCTGACCGCTGGCCTGGGGAAACGGCCCAACCAAATCCATTCCCCAGATTGCAAAGGGCCAGGGGGCCGTGATACTCTTGAGCTATTGGGCCGGCTGTAGCTGGACGGGGGCAAATAGCTGGCACTTATGACATCTCCTTGCGAACTCCGCGGCGTCCCGGCCCAGGGTGGGCCAGAAATACCCTTTCCTGACTATCCTCCCCTCCAGGGTCTGACTCCCGGAATGACTCCCGCACTCCCCGGAGTGGACTTCTTACAAGATCCTCTGCGCCTCACCCTCGGCTACGCAGCGAGCCAGCATCCTAGAGAGGGTTTTCCTGTATAGCTGCCCGTCTTTAAGGAGGTAGTAAGCGGACTTATGCCTCAGCTTCTTCCTGTCTACTCCCTCCGGATACTCTCCCGTGGAGAGGAAGACTACTACTGGATCCATCCACGAGGCTTGCTGGTCGATCTCCATGAGCTCCCCTTCTTCGAAGGAGGGGCGGAACAGGTCGGTGATGGTGCCCCCTACCCGGGGGCCATGCTTTGCCAGCTGGTCGGCCTGTTCATTCTCTCCCCTCGGCACGTGCTGGATGGAGAAGGTCTGGAAGGTCCCTATGACCCCCTTCACTTTGGCCAAGTATAACTTCAGGGCGGGCTCCCTTGCTTCGAACTCCCCGTTGATCTGGGAAGCCACCACCATGGAGTCGGTTAGGACCTCCACATCCAGCACCCCCAACTCCCTGGCCAGGCGCAGCCCCGCTATCACGGCCTCGTACTCGGCCTGGTTGTTGGTAATGGGGAAGTGCACCACCACCGTCTGCTCAATCCGAGTCCCTTGAGGGCTTTCTAGGACCACTCGTACTCCAAGAGAATGCCTTCCTGAGGCTCCATCCACCCTCACCTTCCAAGGAGTCGGGCGGGTGAGCTCTTCCTCTGCTACTTCCACCACGTAGTCGGCCAGGAAGTCGGCCATCGCCTGAGCTTTGATCGAGAGCCGCGGAACGAAGGAGACATCGAACTCGCTCAGCTCCACCGACCACTTGGCCAGCCGGCCTGAATGCTCCACCCCCTCGAAGATGTTGCGGAGAGGATGGTCGGTCACCACTCGGATTGAGTGTGCCTGGAAGTAGGGTCGTAGCCTCCGAGCCGAGATGATTAGTGCAAATGCAAGCTTCTCCAAGATCGGATACCGGAGCTTGGCCTTCCTCAGGACCCGACTGACGTAATAAATAGGGAGCTGTCTCTTCCCTTCTTCACGCACCAAGACGGAGCTCAAGGCCTCTGCCCCAACCCCGAGATATAAGAACAAATCCTCACCCTCCTTCGGCCCTTGGAGAAGCAGAGCCTGTGTCAACTGCGCCTTGAGGGCCTGGAACGCCTCCTCGCATTCCTGGGTCCATTCGAACCTCTGGCCTCCCCTCAGCATTTTGAAGAAGGGGGAGCACTTCTCCCCTGCCCGAGAAAGGAAGCGACTCAGCCCTGCTAGCTTCCCTGTCAACCGTTGGACCTCCTTTGCATTCCGCGGGGACCCTAGCTCCAAGATAGCCTTGACCTTGTCTGGATTCGGCTAGACCCTCGCGGGGGTGAGGAGATGCCCCAGGAACTTCCCCCGACCGGCCCCAAAGACACACTTAAGGGGATTCAGCCGCATCTTGTATCTGCGTAGGGTGGCGAAGGTCTCCTCCAAGTCCCGGAGGTGGGAGTCCACATCCCGGCTTTTGATCATGAGGTCGTCCACGTATACCTCCAAGTTCCTCCCCCTTTGCTCCTTGAAGACCCTGTCCATCATTTTTTGGTAGGTGGCCCCAGTGTTCTTCAGCCCGAATGACATCATCTTGTAGCAGTAGCAGCCGTCCCCTGTGATGAATGAGACATCCTTGATGTCCGGGGGGTGCATCCTAATCTGATGGTAACCTGAAAAGGCATCTAAAAAACTCATTACAGAAAAGCCGACGGCTGAGTCAACCAGCGCGTCGATCCGAGGCAAAGGATAACAGTCCTTAGGACAAGCTTTATTAAGAAGGGAAAAATCGATACACAATCGCCAGCGGCCGTCTCCTTTTTTGACCATCACAACGTTGGAGACCCAGCCGGGGTACTGAATTTCGGACACGAAGCCAGCCTTGAGAAGCTTCGCCACCTCCTCCCTGATGGGTTCCGCCAGCTTGTCTACCGTAATCTCTTTTTCTGCTGAACGGGGCGTGTCCCCGGGTCCAAGTTGAGGCGGTGGCAGGCCACATCCACGTCAACCCCCGGCATCTCCGCGGCGCTCCAGGCGAAGATATCCACGTTCTTCTGGATGCACTCCAGCATCCTGCCTTGGTCCTCCGGGGTCAGCCCTCCACTAACGCGGATCTTCTCCATCCTTCCTCCCCGGGTGAGCACCTCCAGCTCCACCACTTCTTCTGCCGCCTCCAGCATGGACCGCTCCCCCCATCCTTCGGCGTCCCCTTCATCCGGGACGGGGACCTCTTCCTCTATCTCTCCTCCCACGGCCCTTACTTCGGCCACCTCCTCCAGATCTCCTCCTGCCGCCTCTCCTGCGTGGTTCTTCACTCCTGGCTCCTCCCCTTCTTCATCCTGCTCGGCCTCCTCCATCCTCCGTCCCATCTCCTCGGCTCCATCCTGCCAAGAGATGGTGTTCACCGCGGTGACATAACACTCCCGCGCCACCCTCGGGTCCCCCCTGACCCTGACCTGGACCCCCTCAGCGTTGAACTTCAGACACTGATGGAAAGACGAGGGGACGCAGCGGAAGGCGCTGATGAGGGGTCTCCCAAAGATGGCGCTGTAGCTGCTAGGGGCGTCCATAATGACGAACTTGCAGTTTCGGGACTGCCCCCCAGGGTGACATGGAGGCCAACGCCTCCCTCTACTTCCTTCCTTTCTCCCGAGAACCCGAACAGGGGCCCGTCCGAGGCCAACACCCTCTTGGCCTCCACCTTCATCGCATCAAACGCCTTTTTGAAGATGATGTTGACAGAGCTCCCATTGTCCACGAGGATCCGAGAGACAGTGAAATTCTCGATGGCGGCTTTGATGACCAGCGCATCACAGAACGGATCGTCGTGGTCTGGCATATCACTTCTGGAGAAGGTGATCCTCTCCTCCGGGGGCGGGGTTTGGGATGTAGAGGCGACGCTCCGCCGGTACATGGTGTGGAGGCTTGCCTTGCGGGAAGCCTCGATCCCCACTCCCCCGTGGATCACTCCGATCCCTCCTCGGGTCCCGACATCAACCCGGTCCTCGCAACGATCCTCCTCCGCCCGAGGCAGGACCTCCTCGATTCTCACTTCTTGCCGTGCCTCCTGCTGCTGCTGCTGCCGCTCCCTATTCCCTCTCATTTCCAAGAATTCCGGGCACGTGGCTGTTGCGTGCCCCTCTTCCTGATGGAAGTCGCAATAGGGCAGCTCTACCCTGAACTCCCTTCTCCTCCTCCTCATGATCCCCCTCCTTGCTCCCAAAGCTATGGCCATGGCCTCCTCCTGATCGGGGAGCCGGGGCCTCTGACACTGCCTCCAGCCCGGTGGGTGGAACTGGTCCTGCCTCCCCTGATAGGGAGCCCTTCCGAAGTACCCTCTCTGTGGCCCTTGCCTCTGCCCTTCAGGTCTCCAGCCCAGCCGACGGTCGGGCTCCTGGTGCCCCCACCTCGGCTGCTGCTGCCACTGGAGCTGCCTCTGCTCCCTCTGCCTAGGCTCCCCTCTTCTCTCTTCCTGTCCTCTTCCTCCCTTCGACTCCTTTTCCTCCTCCGTCGCCCACCTGGCCAGCTTCCTTGCAAATTCCGGATTCGACGCCTCCCCGTCGACCTCTCTCGCCGCCCTCTCCAACAACTCCTCGTAGGAGAGAGGGGGAACTCTCTTCAGCTCCATTCAGAAGAACCCCTGCTGCAGGCCCAGGGTGAAAGACATCATCAGACTATGGCCCGGCATCTCCTGGACCTGGGTAACCTCCTCCTGGAATCGATCCACATAGCTTCCCAATGTCTCGTTCACTCCTTGCTTAATGTGGAATAAGGACTCAGACTCCTTCTTCCTCTTCTTCGAAGTAGTGAACCTCAGCATGAATCCTCGGCGCAGGTCTTCAAAACAGTAGATGGAGCTGGCCGGGAGCTGGTGGAACCACTCCCTTGCCTTCTCTCGGAGTGTGATGGCGAAGAGACGGCACTTGAATCCGTCCGACATCTGACGGATGGAGACCACGTCTTCGAACCATTGGATGTGCTGAACCGGGTCTCCCTTCCCGGTGTAGTAGGACATCTCGGGCTCCCTGAACCCTTCTGGTACTGGTGCTGAGGAAACCAGCTCGCTGAAAGGACTGCATCCCCCTACTGGGCGAGCCGGCGAATCTCGCGGACCCAGCTCGCCGAATCTGCCTCGGCTTGCCGAGCCCGGGAAAAGCTCGCGCCCTGAGAGCTCGCCCCCTCGGCCTTCCTCGGCCACTTCCTTTCCAGCTCGTCGGCCAGGGGCGTCCTCGCCCAAAGAGGGGGCGGCCGCGATCTGGGCTGCCGGAGTCGAGCACTCGGCCCGCACGCCGAGTGCGATCTTGACGAGGCCCAGCACCTCGTTCCTGAAGTCTTCAAACATTCCCACCGTTGCGAGAGGCGGAGGGGGCGGCGAGTCCTGCCTGTCAGATCCTTGTCCTCCCGTCATTGAGCTCGCCGAAGCTTTTCTTCCTGTCAGATCCTTGTCCTCCCGTCATTCTGGTTTCAACACTAATGGCATGCCCTAGGGTGCACTTAGATTGTTTTTAGGGTTAGGGCAATGTGGTGGGGTCATGGTGTGGTTTGGGGTCCCTATTTAGGCTAGTTTGACATAGTTTGACTTGGTCCTATAGTGGGCCCCACATGGCTACAACCCACTACCTAGGGTCAAACCTAGCTAAAACCCCTGTCACCCATCCCATGCCTAACCCAATCTAAGTGAAAGGGGCCTAGAAGTAACATGGGATGTTACAAATTCCAACAACCAAGAAAAATAATTTCGTCCTCGAAATTTAAGTTCGGGTTTACGGGGTTTATTTGCAAGATTTATAAGAAATTTTTAACGTGTAAACTAAAATATACCTGAAGTGAACAGCTCCGGGTGTCGCTCTAGCATTAGATCCCTTGGCTCCAGGTGTGCTCCTCCCGTCCATGGTTGGACCACAACACCTTCACAAGAGGGACCTTCTTCTTCCGGAACACTCGGATGGCTATATCGTCAATCCGGATCGGCTCCAAACTAACTGATCTGTCAGGCTCTACCGGTCCGGCTATAGTAGTAATGTGCTGCTCCGACCAAAGGAGAGCTCTTCGCAAGGAAGAGACATGGAAGATGTCATGTAATGCACCCAACTCCGGTGGCAGCTGCAGTCGGTAAGCTAAGGGGCCGATCCGCTCCAGGATCAAGTATGGCCCCATGTATCGTGGACTGAGCTTCTTGTGCCTCCGCACCCGAGAGACACCGTGTACTGGACGTATCTTCAAGAAAACTCTGTCTCCAACCTGAAACTCCACCTTCCGGTGCCGAGCATCATAATACTTTGCCTGCCTGCTCTGGGCCTCTAGTAGCCGATCCCTGATCAAACGAGTCTGAACCTCAGTATCCTCTATATAATCAGATCCAAGAGCCCTGGTATCCACATCCTGAACCCATGATAGAGGTGTCCGGTACTTCCTCCCATAAAGTGCCTCATATGGAGCCATCCTGATGCTAGCCTGGTGGCTGTGATTATACGAGAACTCAATCAGTGGCAGCAGCCTCTCCCAAGGCTTCCCCGTATCCAATATGCATAGTCTGAGTAGGTCCTCCATGGTCCGGATTGTCCGCTCGGTCTGTCCATCGGTCTGCGGATGGAAGGCGGTACTAAAAGTAAGCCGAGAGCCCAAGTAAGCTTGCACGACCCTCCACTCGCTCGAAGTGAACCGACCATCACGGTCCGAAACAATCGTCCTGGGAATGCCATGATATCTGACGAACTGCTCCACAAATAATCTCACCAGAACTGCAACTGGGGCATCCTTCCGAACTGGGATAAAGCGCGCTACCTTGGTCAGTCTGTCTACTATAACCCAGATAGAATCATGCCCAGAGTGGGAGCGGGGTAGTCCGTGCACAAAATCCATAGCAATGTCCTCGAACTTCCACTGTGGGACTGGCAGTGGCTGTAACAAACCTCCGGGGCTCTTACATTCCGCCTTCATGCACTGACATGTCTCGCAGAATGTCACAAAATGAGTGATCTCCCTCTTCATCCCAGGCCAATATATAGACCTCCGCAAATCTGCCCACATCTTGGTGATGCCGGGATGCACTGAATATCTGGAGCAATGATCCTCTCTGTGTATGTCATCCTGGATACTGCCCCCTGCTGGTATGTAAATACGTCCACGGAATCGAAGAAGATCATCCTGTAGCGTGTAGTCCTCAACCTTGCCCCTTTCCAGGGCACTAAAAATCGGCTGTAATACAGCATCCCGCCTATGATGTGTTCGGATGCGCTCTCGTATGTCATCATCACTGATCACTGAGCTCAAATACTCTCGATATACTACTGGTTCGGCCTCAGATACCATGGTAATGTGCATGTATTCCATCATCCGTAGCAGCTCTATAGACATCAACCGATGCTCCGGTCCAGAAGTGTCGGGTCTCCTGCTCAAAGCATCTGCTACTGTGTTCGCTTTTCCCGGATGATAGTGGATCTTATAATCATAATCGCAGAGGAATTCCAGCCATCTCCTCTGTCGTAGGTTTAAGTCTTTCTGTGTATCGATATATTTAAGATTCTTGTGATCTGAATAGATATCACAATGAATCCCGTATAAGTAATGTCTCCACATCTTTAGGGCGAATACCACAACCCCGAGCTCTACGTCATGTACTAGATAGTTATGCTCATGCTTCTTCAACTGTCTCGAAGCGTAAGCAATAACATGTACATGCTGCATCAGGACAGCACCCATCCCCTGGTAAGAGGCATCTGTGTAAATCTGAAATCCTTCACTCCCGGATGGAAGCGCAAGAATAGGGGATGAGATGAGTCGGTCCTTCAGCTCCTGAAATGCCGCCTCACACTGCTCTGCCCAGGTGAACTCAGTATCCTTCCTCGTCAAAGTCGTGAGGGGGAGGGCTATCCTCGAGAACCCCTCTACAAACTTCCGATAGTACCCTGCCAAACACAGGAAGCTGCGAATATCAGATGCTGTCTTTGGCCGTGGCCAATCCCTTACTGCCTCTACCTTGGCTGGGTCCACTGCTAATCCAGCCCCACTGATCGTGTGTCCCAGGAAAGCCACCTCCTGCAGCCAAAACTGGCACTTTGAAAACTTTGCGTACATCTGGGACTCCCTCAGCCTCTGCAAGACCCGGGTCAAATGCTCTGTATGCTCTTCCTGAGTCCGGGAATATATCAAAATGTCGTCGATGAATACAATCACGAAGAGGTCTAAGAAGGGATCGAACACACGGTTCATTAGACTCATGAATGCGGCAGGGGCATTCGTGAGCCCAAAAGGCATCACCGTGAACTCGTATAATCCATAGCGTGAACTGAATGCCATCTTCGGTATGTCCTCTTCTCGGATGCGGAGCTGGTAGTAACCGGATCGCAAATCTAGCTTAGAGAACCAGAAGGCTCCCTGCAGCTGATCAAGTAACTCATCTATATGAGGTAGTGGGTAGGTATTGCGGACCGTTAACCGGTTCAGCTCCCGGTAATCTATGCATAGTAGTAACGACCCGTCCTTCTTCTTCACAAAGAGAACTGGCGCTCCCCACGGCGATGAAGTAGGCCGCACAAATCCCGACTCAACTAGCTCCTGAAGTTGAGTCCTGAACTCTGCTAACTCCCTGGGAGCCATCCTGTAAGGTGCCCGGGACACCGGCGTCGCTCCCGGTACTAGATGGATCCTGAAATCCACGACTCTGGCTGGTGGTAGCCCGAGCAATTTCTCCGGGAATACATCGGAGAAATCCCGGACCACCGGAACATCTGAAATAGAAGTCTCTGTCCCCACCATCTCAAAGCAGATAAGGTAAACTTCTTCTCCCTGCTCGTGGGCCTTCACAGCCTGTACAGAAGATAACAATGTGTGGCAGATAGGCTGGATACCTTCGATGATAACATGGGAGTCGCCATGCCTTAGTGTGATCCTTCTTGATGGGCAATCTATCTGAGCATGGTTCCGATGTAACCATGTCATGCCCAAAATCAAGTCAAAGTCCTGCAGCTTCAGAATAGTTGCCGGCGCCTCAAATGCCTTGCCGCCAATCTCGGCCTCCATATCACAATGGGCTGTGGTCCGTAGTTCTGACCCATCGGGTAGACGCACCCTCATCTCTAGTCCAGGAAATCTTTCCACGCCTTCGAGTCCGTCTATGAAGGCCTCAGATACGAACGAGTGCGAAGCACCCGTGTCGAAGAGAGTATGTGCGGGCTTGCTGCTGATCATAACTATGCCTGAGGTTTGTTTAAGTTAAAATTTATTGTTACCCTATAGCTCCAGGTACTATATAATTGAAAACTCAAGGAATTTAATAATTAAACTTAAGTACCTGTGATAACCTCCTCGGGGTTCCTCTGCTCCATGAGGTCCAAGGCATATATCTGCTCCTGATTGCGTCCCCTGCCGTGATATCCCCGGCCTCTGCCTCGTCCTCGGCCTCGGACTCGGCCCTGCTGTACTGGGGCCACTGGAGGTGGAGGAGGAGGACGAGGATGGAATCGATGCGGGCACTCCGACCTAATGTGCCCGGGCTGGCGGCATCCGTAACAAACTACCTGTCGGTGGCCATGATCTTCCTGTCTCCTCGGACCATACACCTGTAGAGGTGGGGGAGCTAACGCTGGAGGAGGCTCCTGCTCCTGCTTGAAGTTGGGACGACGACGTCCCCCACCCTTCTTGTATCCGATAGTCCTGCCTCTCTGAGAGCCCCTGCTGCCCTCTCCTGATGTGGACCCATCAAACGGTCTCTTTCCTCTACCTTGCACCATCAGCTGGTCAGCCTCCAGCTTCTTTGCCATCTCAATGATCTGCCTAGTGCTGCCATGAGAAATGAACAGCAAGGACTACCTCAAATAGTCCCTGAGGCCCAGTAGAACCTCTTGGCATACCTCCTATCATCGGTATCCTGAATCCCTGCGAACCTGGACAAATGAGAGAACTCTCGCTGATACTCGATCACCGATCTAGTCCCCTGCCTGAGGTTCAAAAACCTCTCCTCCAAGGCATCTCTGTCCGTTGCAGAGACGAAGTGATCCAGAAATATATCGCCAAACTCCTCCCATGATATCTCTGACAGCTCGCAGTCTGCATATGTAGACTTCCGCACTGATTTCCACCATCTCTTCGCATGAGCCTCTAGTGCAGAGGTAGCTAGAGGTACTGCCTCGCCGACCGGGCAGCTGGTGCCTGCTAAAATCTCATGTATGGCCTCCAGCCATTCCTCCGTCTTTACCGCATCCTCTGTCCCACGATATACTGGTGGGGACAGGCTCTTGAAAGCACTCAGCCAGTTCGACCCCGGATTTGGCTGCGGAGCCGGGACTTGCTGGGATTTGAAGGCATCCAGAATCGTTGTCAAAGTCTGCCTCATCTCCGTATGTAGGGATGTAGTGGCAGCTGGAGGGGGAGAAGTCACATTTTGCGGCGCGACGACCTGTGGAGGTTGCATAAAGGTACGGTTAAAATAGAACTGACCTAACTCATTGTACTTCGTGGACCATTTTATGTGACTTTTACACATGGTTCACCACTGCTTCCGTTGCATAGTTTGTCCGCAAACTAATGCTCGGGCGGGGGTGGTCCGGTGTTGTGGACTTCTTTCTCATATGCAGTGGAAGCGTGGTGGGATCATAACCCACAGGTCCGAGGATCGAAACCTCGCTTTGATACCAGTTTATAAGACCCCTTTGTTGAAATTTGTGAAGTGGAAGTGGGTGACGGGACAGGCCGGGCGGCCTGTGGCGGACAACTTTGGCGGACTAGGCGGACTGGGCGGACTGGGATGTGCGGCCTGGTGGTAGGTCTAGTGGATAGCCGGCTGTTCTTCTGAGCGGTTTGTTTGCATGGAGTCCGCGGACTATGCGGCCTGGTGTCTGCGGACAGGGTGTTTGCTGATTGGCTTTGCCAAGGAGCGGCCTGAGCGGATGGAGGCTTGCGGACTGGTGCATTGCTCAGTGGCCGCGGGTTCAAGCTTGTGCTGATAGGCGGGTTGGCTCATGTTCGCGGGAAGCTTGCGGACTGGTGTGTCCGCGGTGTGGGCTATTGCAGACTGATCTTAGAGCTTGGCTGAGGCCTTGTCGAGCTCTGGTGGCACAGCAGGCGATTTGCTGTGGAGATCGATTGGCGGACTGGTTTTGGAGTCCGGGGATGGCTGCTGCGTTGGACAGGAGTGCGAGGAGCTCGCAGACTAATGGCGGTCTGTGCTAGGGTGTTTGGCGGACGGGAGTTTGTGTCCGCCATGCTCGCATTGGCCTTTGATGGTTTTGGACTTGGTCACACTTTGTGCCAAGGCCATGGTGTCCGTAGTATCCGCCAAGTCCGCTGTGACCGGGCGGACTGGTTGCTGTCTGCTTTGGTCGTGGACTGGTGGCGGATTTAGGTGTGAGTCTTGCGGACTGCCATTGAAGGGGGTTGCTGTCCTGCAGTGGTTGGAGCTTTGCGGGCTGATGCCTTGTCCGTATAGCTTGGGCGGACTGGAGAGGGTTCGTCAATGGTTGCCTTGCTCCTGGCGGATTTCCTTGGTGTCCGGCTAAGTTCTTGCGGACTCGGCGGACGGAGTTTTGCTATCACGCGGGCTGGGGCGATGTCGCTATCTCTTGGGTGGTGACCACACTCCTCACCGTGCCTATAAATAGGACCCCCCTGGCACTTCTACAGTAACCTAAGTAACTTGAGTGAACAGTAAGTTGGGGTGTGCAAGGAGCTGCGGTCTGTGTTTGTCAGTCCGCGCGGATTGTTTCAGGCTGACGGTTTGCTGTGTGCAGGGCGCGCGGCTAGCTTCAAGGAGCCAGGAGTTTGGCTGTGACTTCGGTCAAGTACTTGGAAGTGTGCGGTCTCTGCGGACTCAGCAGGAGGTCGCTCTGCGGCTTGTCAGTTCTGTTTCATCCTTGCCAGCTTCAATAACCTGTCCACCGGCTTCAGGCGGGTAGGGGTGTTCCTCAGTTCAGGTTCAGCAGGAGGCGAATAACGGTGTGTCCGCGCGGCCTCGCGGCTTCGGTGGACTCCGTGGATATTCGGCGGATTGCAGCTTAGCTTGGGCGTGCTCAGCGAACTCGGCGACCTCGGCGACCTCGCGGTCTCGGCGGACTCCGGTGATGTCCGCCCGGCTTGTTTTTTGGTTCTTTCTATTTACAGCTGTTATACTAGCGAAATCATGTCTCGCTATGTATGCCTCGTGTTGTAAAGAAGTGAATGTATAAAAGACCTGCTTATGTTTCCATTGTTTGTTGGGTGTAACCTTTGATCCTTGGGTTCCGCTGGTTCAACGTGAGAACTGGGTAGTTCCGAAGATATTAATTTGGCGTTTGAGCTATCTTGCTGACCACGTTGAGAAAAATTTAACATGGTATCAGAGCCAGTTACTGAGGTTCAGTTGCGTGAGCGGAAGTCAGCCAGTGTTGTTACTCAGTGATTGAGTGGTGATCAACTTGTGTTGTTGCTCGGAGCTTCTGAAAGGTTGCCAACAGGTGTTGCAATGGAAGGGAGTTTTGCAAGAGGTCTGGGCATTAAACTCTTAACGCCGACTAACTTCAAGAAGTGGAAGTCGAGCATGAGGAGTTATCTTCTTGGCGAGGAGCTGTGTGAAGTCGTCGGTTGTGACGACAGACAGGAATTCACTGCTGCTTTCGGTACTGCTGAGCAGGTTAGGCTCTGGAGAAGAACAAATGCTAAGGCGGAGTTCATTCTGAAGAGAGCCGTGTCTCCGGAACTGTTTGATCACATCGTTGGGTGTGAGTCGGCTGCTGATATTTGGACAACCATTGATGAGTTGTTCAATAGGAAGAATGTGGCGCGGCTTCAGTTCCTGGAGAATGAGTTGGCCAGGGCAACTCAGGGAGACCTTTCTATCTCCAAGTACTTCTTAAAGATGAAGAGCTTGTGTGCTGAGCTGTCGGCACTGGATCCTGATGAGCCTATATCTGAGGCAAAGATGAAAAGGCACATTATCCGCGGCTTGCGGAAGGAATATGTGACCTTTGTAACATCTGTTCAAGGGTGGGCTACTCAGCCGTCGTTGCTGGAGCTGGAGAATCTGCTTGCCTCGCAGGAGAGCTTATCAAGGCAGATGGCTGGAGTGAACCTGAATCAGGAAGGCAAGGAGGCTCTCTTCTCAGGTAAGAAGAAAGGATGGGAAGGGAAGAAGAAGAAGAAGGTGCAGGCCGCTGGTGAGAAGGATACTTCAACTTCATATCCACCGGAGAGGAGCAATGCTCCTAAGGACTGGAAGAAGAATCTGAAGTGCTACCGGTGTCATCAGCGATGGCACTTCAAGCGGGACTGCAAGGTCAAACTGTAGCCTGGGCATGCTACGGGAAAGGAGGAAGCTTGCTCAAGAAGTGAAGAAGCAGAATGGGGCGGAGCTTTCATGACGGGCACCTGTGTCCGGGCCTTGTCTGCTGAGGACTTCAACAGCGAGTGGATCGTGGACTCCGGGTGTGGTCATCACCTCACCGGAGACAAATCGAAGTTCACCTCCATGCAGGCTTACTCAGGTAATGAAGCTATTATCACTGCTGATAATACTGTTTATGCAGTAGAGAAGGAGGGGGTCGTGTCGTTGGGTAGTGATCAGGGGCCACTCACGTTAAGGAGTGTGTATCACGTGTCGGGCATGAAGAAGAACCTCTTCTCGGTGACCAATGCGGTGGACGCTGGGTATCACGTTCTGTTTGGGCCAATAGACGTGAGGTTCCTTCGCAACGTATCAGCGGTGAAGGCTGATGTTGCTCATGTTGGGAGGAGGGTGAAGAACTTGTTTGTTCTTTCCACCAGTGCTTATGTTGATAGAATGAGGGCCAATGATAGTGCTGCTATCTGGCATGAGAGGCTGGGGCATGTTGGCATGGACAACCTGAAGGCGATGGCTAATAGAAGTCTGGTGAGGGGGTTGCCGAAGTTGTCCTCCTTTGGTGATGGGCATGTTTGTGCGGGCTGTCAATACGGTAAGACGCATCGCCTTCCGTTTGATAAATCACAAACACGGAGCAAGAAGCCATTGGAGTGTATTCATGGCGACATGATGGGACCGACGGTTACTGCCAGCCATGGTGTAAGCAGATACATGCTTGTCTTGGTTGATGACTACTCAAGGTATACTTGGGTGTACTTCTTAAAGGAGAAGTCGGAAGCCTTCCGTTTGTTCGTGGAGTTCAAGGAGTTGGTAGAAGCCCGGCTTGGTTTGCGGATTAAGAAGCTTAGAACTGATAACGGGGGTGAATTTGTTTCCACCGAGTTTTTTAACTTCTGCAGGAAGCACGGGATCCAACGAGAGCTTACTTGTGCTCACACTCCACAACAAAATGGGGTAGCGGAGCGGAAGATCCGTCATCTGATGGAGACCTGCAAATGCTGGCTTCATGCAAAAGATATCCCAAGGTCCTTTTGGGCGGAAGGGATGTCTTGTGCTGCTTATGTTATCAACCGGATGCCACTCAGCCCTATCAACATGAAGACTCCTGTTGAGCTGTTGCTGAAGGAGAAGCCGAGTGTTGGACACCTTAGGGTGTTCGGTTCAACTTGCTACGTGCATGTCCCAGATGCTTCACGGACAAAGCTGGATGCGAAGGCAAGGAAACTTGTCTTTGTTGGCTACGATGAGCGGAAGAAGGGATGGAAATGCATGGACCCTGTGATGAAGAAGTTCGTGGTGTCAAGAGACGTTGTCTTTGACGAGCTGACGTCATATGGAGGTGGCTCGGTGGAGCTAACCGGAAGTAGCAAGGTTGATGAAGCACCGGTGGTGGCTGCTGAAGGCTTGGAAGAGGAGCTTGCTGTTTCACCAGCAGCTCCTGTTGCTTCTAACTCCGAGGCTGAGCCTTCTGGCTCAGGAAGCAGGGGGAGCACTGCTCAATGCTTGCCCCGGGTAGGAGTGGAGCCCGAAGAAGCAATGGAAGCCGTGAGCAAGGAGCCGTGTCTTCGGAGATCGAAGAGGGTGGTTAAGCCACCGTCTCGGTACTGTGATGGGAATGCAGTGAGCTTTGTCTCCTGCTTCTTTGCAGGTCCTCTGGATGAGCGAGAGCCTGCAAACTTCAATGAGGCCACTGGAGTGAAGGAGTGGGAAGGTGCCATGAAGGAAGAGATTGATGCTCTGAAGAAGAATGAAACCTGGGACCTTGTGCCCAAGGTTGATGGTATTACTCCGGTTACTTGCAAGTGGGTGTATAAGTTGAAGAAGAAGGCTGATGGGAGCATTGATCGTTTCAAGGCTCGCCTGGTCGCTAGAGGATTCTCACAGCAGTATGGAGAAGACTATGAGGAGATATTCAGTCCAGTTGCGAAGATGACTTCAGTAAGAGTGGTGATCGCCTTGGCTGCTAGCAAGGGATGGAGGTTGTGGCAACTCGATGTGAAGAATGCCTTTCTTTATAGAGAGATTGACAAGGACATCTTCATAGATCAGCCGCTTGGTTTTGTCTCTGAAAAGCATCCGGACTATGTCTGCAAACTCAGGAAGGCTCTCTATGGGTTGAAGCAAGCTCTTAGAGCGTGGTATGGGAAGATTGCAGAGTATTTTCAATTCTGTGGATACCTTGCTTCCAACTCGGATTCAAGCTTGTTCGTCAAGAAGAAGGGAGAGCTTCGAGTCTTGGTCCTGCTGTATATGGATGACATGATCATCACAGGGAATTCAGAGGAGGAAGTAGCAAGGCTCAGGGCTGAGCTTGCTATACGCTTTGAGATGAAGGACTTGGGAGAGTTGCATCACTTTCTCGGTCTGGAAGTGGAGAGGAAGGAGTGCGGGGTTCTCATTAGCCAGAAAGGGTATGCTGATCGTATTGTGAAGCGGTTCGGCATGGGCGAAGAGAAGAAGTGCTCTACTCCACTGGAATCTGGGCTGAAGCTTCGACGAGATGAGGGAAGGGTTCTTCATGATCCCTTGGTGTTCAGGGCTCTTGTTGGGAGCTTGATTTACCTGACGATTACGAGGCCTGACATTGCTTATGTTGTTGGCCAGTAAGTCGGTATATGGCCGAACCAAGGCAATCTCATCTAGTGGCGGCAAAAGGAATTCTGTCAAGTATGGGTCAAGTTTGTGTTGCTCGGGGATTCTATGGCTCGGATGATGAAGGTCTACTTCTCCTTGTGTTCAGCTATAGGAAGGGACAGGCGGAGTTTGTGTTGCTCGGGTACTCCACAGATGCTGACTCCATGGCGAGTGATCATCGGATCTCTGCGTCGGGATCGCAGTGAAGAAGGACATCTACTTCGAAGGTTATGCTTGTTCAGTGCTTGCGGTTCAGCTAGCATCTCGTGGTGTAGCTAGTGGAAGAAGCAGGACTCGGTGTTTGCTGATTGGCTTTGCCAAGGAGCGGCCTGAGCGGATGGAGGCTTGCGGACTGGTGCATTGCTCAGTGACCGCGGGTGCAAGCTTGTGCTGATAGGCGGGTTGGCTCATATTCGCAGGAAGCTTGCGGACTGGCGTGTCTGCGGTGTGGGCTATTGCAGACTGATCTTAGAGCTTGGCTGAGGCCTTGTCGAGCTCTGGTGGCACAGCAGGCGATTTGCTGTGGAGATCGATTGGCGGACTGGTTTTGGAGTCCGGGGATGGCTGCTGCGTTGGACAGGAGTGCGAGGAGCTCGCGGACTAATGGCGGTTTGTACTAGGGTGTTTGGCGGACGAGAGTTTGTGTCCGCCATGCTCGCATTGGCCTTTGATGGTTTTGGACTTGGTCACACTTTGTGCCAAGGCCATAGTGTCCGCAGTATCCGCCAAGTCCGTTGTGACCGGGCGGACTGGTTGCTGTCTGCTTTGGTCGTGGACTTGTGGCAGATTGAGGTGTGAGTCTTGCGGACTGCCATTGAAGGGGGTTGCTGTCCTGCAGTGGTTGGAGCTTTGCGGGCTGATGCCTTGTCCGCATAGCTTGGGCAGACTGGAGAGGGTTCGTCAATGGTTGCCTTGCTCCTGGCAGTTTTCCTTGGTGTCCGGCTAAGTTCTTGCGGACTCGGCGGACGAAGTTTTGCTATCACGCGTGCTGGGGCGGTGTCACTATCTCTTGGGCGGTGACCACACTCCTCACCGTGCCTATAAATAGGACCCCCCTGGCACTTCTACAGTAACCTAAGTAACTTGAGTGAACAGTAAGTTGGGGTGTGCAAGGAGCTGCGGTCTGTGTTTGTCAGTCCGCACGGATTGTTTCAGGCTGACGGTTTGCTGTGTGCAGGGTGCACGGATAGCTTCAAGGAGCCAGGAGTTTGGCTGTGACTTCGGTCAAGTACTTGGAAGTGTGCGGTCTCTGCGGACTCAGCAGGAGGTCGCTCTGCGGCTTGTCAGTTCTGTTTCATCCTTGCCAGCTTCAATAACCTGTCCACCAGCTTCAGGCGGGTAGGGGTGTTCCTCAGTTCAGGTTCAGCAGGAGGCGAATAACGGTGTGTCCGCGCGGCCTCGAGGCTTAGGCGGACTCCGTGGCTATTCGGCGGATTGCAGCTTAGCTTGGGCGTGCTCAGCGGACTCGGCGACCTCGGCGACCTCGCGGTCTCGGCGGACTCCGGTGTTGTCCGCCCGGCTTATTTTTTGGTGCTTTCTGTTTACAGCTGTTATACTAGCGAAATCATGTCTCGTTATGTATGCCTCGTGTTGTAAAGAAGAGAATGTATAAAAGACCTGCTTGTGCTTCCATTGTTTGTTGGGTGTAACCTTTGATCCTTGGGTTCCGCTGGTTCAACGTGAGAACTGGGTAGTTCCGAAGATATTAATTTGGCGTTTGGGCTATCTTGCTGACCACGTTGAGAAAATTTAACACCCTTCCTCCCCCTTACCAAGGAGGGCTACCAGGTCTTATGCCCAGAACCGCCGTCCTACGGTGGCACTAACACACGGGTTAGTCGACACCGCAACACGACGATCCTGCCGGCTAATACGATCATTTAACCTGTAGGCCAATATAAGAAGAAGAAGAAAAGCAGTTTATCAATCCACTAGTCCACAAGTCATAAAGTACAGATCATATGTATGAAATGAAAAGTACATCAACATAGTCCACAAAAGGGTACAAAATGAAAGAGTAATAAGGGCTTATGCCCGGTACATCAAAATCAACTCTCACTCTCCCAAATAAAAGCGGAAGCTATACTAGTACATCAGAATTCGTCCCACCTGAGGATGCACAGTAGTGGTAGTAGCCTGCTGTAGCGGTATCTGCTCCTCACGTCCTGTCTCCTCATCGTGCTGGTGCTCCATCTCCACGGGCTCCTAAAAATAGTATGGTCACCGACCATTAGTCAAAAAGACTAAGTCGTTTCCTCCGCACCTCGCCCCGCAACTCCTAGGCACCGAGTGGGAGGACGAAGCAGAGGACAACAAGGGGTAGCAAAAGTGGAAGCAGGTGACAGAAACTAACTAGCAGTTGTAATAAGTATTATTGTTCTACTCTAGCAGTTCTAAATATGGTACAAGTAAAGAGCAGTACTAGTAAAGGAAGTAAATGACAGAAGGTAAGAGCATGTAAATAAAACTATTCTACCACTATACTACCATCACAAAAGTACCCTAACTTATATAAATGCCCATACAAATATATAAGTTAGGATTTCCAGGAAATTTAACTTATCATATAAAAGAGCCCATACTAATTTATATGATAAGGATCTATGAAGCGTATGACCTAATAGGAATGAATGTTATGATGTAATTTTATGCACAGGCAAGTGCAACTCACTCACAACGACTCTGTGATCACAGACCTTTAGTTCCCACTTTTTGAGTGCTAGCATCACTCTCGGGTACCACTGCTGTGGCTACGGCAGCAGCGTAGCGGGCGTCTCCGCTTCTAGGCCGGCATGCACACTACCAAGCCTTAGACCCCTCTCATACGCCTCTGTACACGTCCAAGGTGCACTATAGAGTCTCGCGTACGTACTTTGCTGACAACCCGCCAGTCTTGTTGGGTCGGATGTGCGTTATCGGGTGTCGTCCTCCAGACCGCAGTGTAATACAACCCACTGGCCCCTCTAACCCTCACAACCTCCTGGTGCACCGTACTGCCATCGGTGTGACGAACGGCCAGTACCGCATGCCCCGCCACTATATTTATGCACATGCAAGTATTTCATTCCGAGCCTTCTGCTCGCAGGACCAAACCCGTCCTGAAACCCTCAAACCCAACCCGGGTGAGAACGCATAATAGTGCCTTTATACCAATTCCCTCAAACCCTACATGGGTGAGCATATAACATGAAACTCTCCAACCCTATACGGGTGAGAAGGTACAACAAATGTCTTAACCTATTATACTACTCTTGTCTACGGGTTATTATACTTAGTGATTTAAGGTTAATCCCAGGACTGCCCAGGGTATACCCGGTGAAGGGCTCTCGGGGGCACTAGGAACTATGATGGGATTACGCCCAAAGTTCCCTTTCACAAGGATATTTAATTTAGTGATGACTACCCATGTTTCACCCCAGCTCTCATTGTTGCTCTTGAACAATCCTAGTGACTTAAGATATTACCGGGAAACCGACGGTCTTCCGTCGACCTCCACTCTGGTTGCTACCTAAAGACTTGAACTTTTACTCCCGTCACTAAGACAATACTACCCACCAGGGATTATTCATATTGCACTCCCTTATTCTTCCGATGATCAATCCTCTGGTAATCCCCTAAAGCATGACCTATTTATGCTATATGCAGACCATGTCCTATTATTACCCCAAAAATGGAATCTTCCAATCCTTAGGGCCTATTGCCCCTAACTATTTATACTAGGGTGGTATGGGCTAATGGAAGTATCATATGGATTCTCATAAATTTTCTTGGTCAAATAATCCCTTAATTAAATCTTTTAATTTATTTCCTAGGTCACTTTACACATGAAGTAGTATAATTTAACATCCACTGACCTAAGTAATTTTTCTTGAGTTGTATATTGATAAAATATTTCTGTTTACAGGGTTTCATAATTGTCCTTTGATTATTTATACCAATTCCTTATTTAATACCAAATCTACATAATTTTCATTTTCCAAATGAAGTACAAGGAATATATAATCCAAAATTCCAGGAAAATTACAGAACATATAAAACATTAATTTAAGACTATGGGCAGAGTTTCATCAACCTTTATAGTGTAATGGCCTAACAACTCCCATTCTTACATATTTACCAAAATGCCATTATATTAATTTAAAAATTATCAGTACACCCATAAATTCTGAAATAATTATGCAAGACTAATAATACAATTATACGTCACTAGCAATATTTCCAAATTTATCTGAAGTGTATTTCCATCAAATCAAGAATAAATGCAAAAAGGTTAAAATGTGCATTTCAAGGTATTTTACTCCAAAGGTTCTTCAAACAGAAAGATCAAATTTTCTTAAGTCAAATATAACCTTATTTTTAACTTGGCAAGGTTTGAGGACTTTTACTTGAGGAAAACCTATTTTTACAATTTATTTTCAAACAAAGCTATATTTTTAAAAATTCCAATTAATGGGATTTTTGATTCCAAAAATCCCATAATTAATCTGAGGGGTGAACGTTACCCTATTGAACCACAGGAATAAAATCCATGATTTTTGAGTGCCTCAATTAGGCTGAATGCACCGTATTTAAATTATTGCTATTGGCACACCAAGGCAATATATAAACCAACACATGCAAGTGGATTTTCCAACATGCAGTGATCCAATTTTGCTGAAATTTTTTATCATGCACCACAGATGTCCCCAAGGACCTACCACCAAGATTTGGGGCCATTTTGAGTCATATAACTCCAAATATTTCATTTATTTAATTTTCGATATTATGACCAAAACTACAAAAACAGTTGTCCCAAAAATTCCAAATTTTTGGCAGGGGCTATAGTTGCCCTAATAATGCATGTACCCAAAATTTGGGGCCATGGTGATTGCTGGTTTGACTTGGGCATCCAAATGAATTTCTGCCCTTGTCTAGGACCAGTCCTAGGAAAACTGCCCTACATGCCAGAATACGGGACCAAAATTGATGATTAAGGTGTCCAATTAAAGCTAACAGGTAAGGCTACATTTTCCATTCAGGGTCCAGGTTCTGGAAATGCTTCTAAGAGGCCTAAATATGACATGCGATGTCACTAAATTTGTATGACACATAATTAATTTCATTTCATTTAATATAACAAAATAATTTGATTTTAATTAAACAGTGCACGAATCTTAAAGCAGCCCTGGACGACATCCGTTCATCGTCCCCAACAGATCAAGGGCTGAGATTTGTTTCTCCTGGACAATGTTTGCTGGCAGTTTCCGGCCAGCTGAGCCACCGCCACCGCCGGCGGATGTCGCCACCACCTTCGTTAAGGTGGGGGCTAGCGTTTCCCGGTGGTGGGGCCGCCGGAGTTGGCTCCTTCGGCGAACCCGAGAAAGAAGAAAAAGCCCGGAATTTCACACTTTTCTCTCATGGCATCGGGCTCAATTGAGCCCGATATCTCCCTTAATGGATCTAGAATTCTAGTACAGGTAGAGGGGCGGCGAAACGGACCTGGATTGGGGCTTGGCGGCGGTTCAGGCGGCAGTTTTCCATGGTGGTGGTGCGCCGGCGAGCTCCTCCCCGATTTCTTGATTCTCCACCGTTTTCCATGTTCCAGCACTCGATTTCAACTCCTTCTCTCTCTCCGAAGCTGATGGAGGGGTTAATTGGGGCTGAGGTGGTGTATATGGGGAGATACAGCCAAAGTGAACTCGGGCTCAGCCTTGGTTGCTCCACCCATGCATGCCAGGTGGCTCTCAGCCCCTAATTTCTTCTGGAATGATGTGAGGTGGTCGGCCAGCACCTTTTGGGCTGAAGGAGTGAAGGCCACATGGCCACCTCTCATCATTTTCCATTTCTCTCTCCTCTTTTTAGGTGATTTCTCCATAATGCCCCCTTGCATGCATGTGTCGACACTTTTCTTCTTTACGTCAATTATGTTGACTACGTTGACTTTGAGTTGAGCTTAGTCTTCATTTTCTTCTTTAGGTCAATTATGTTGACTACGTTGACTTTGAGTTGACTTGGTCAACCATGGTGGGTGGGCTAGCCCCATTTGATGGTCATGAGCTTAGTGGCACCACCCAACTTGGGTTGGGTCACGGGGGTGCCCTACTTAGGCTAATTCGGCTTATGAGTGTGGGTTTGACCAAATTAGGCCCAAGGTTGACTTTGGTCAACTGGGGTCAAAGTGTTGACCTAATGGCATGCCCTAGGGTGCACTTAGATTGTTTTTAGGGTTAGGGCAATGTGGTGGGGTCATGGTGTGGTTTGGGTCCCTATTTAGGCTAGTTTGACCTAGTTTGACTTGGTCCTATAGTGGGCCCCACATGACTACAACCCACTACCTAGGGTCAAACCTAGCTAAAACCCCTGTCACCCATCCCATACCTAACCCAATCTAAGTGAAAGGGGCCTAGAAGTAACATGGGATGTTACAAAACAAACATTCACAGAGTGCACACAGTGTTTATAGTGGTTCCCCAAGGTCTGGGTACATCCACTTTCCCCCTTCGCCTATCTAGTAGTGTACTAGATTCGGCCTAACTTCTGCACTTCTCCTTAGATCCTCAAATCTTACAGCTCAGAACCCCAATCCAGGTTCCTACAACTCAGAGTGTCCCCACTCCTGCAACTCAGACACAAAGCCCTACCACTCAGTCTTCAACAAGACCTACACTCAGGCTAAACAGCCCTACCTCAGCCTTCAACAAGGCCTACACTCAGAGAATTGATTATCCTACACTCAGGCTCAAACGCCCTACCTCAGCCTTTATAGATTTAGGCTTACAACTCAGATCCCTTAGGATCCTACAAAAGGAAAATAATAGAAAAGTTTTAGATCACCACTCAGTTTGAGAGAATGTAGAGGGCAATCTTCTTGATCAGTTCTTGATATCACTTATTCCTGAGATCAACTTTGTCTTTGATTTCTTCAAGGCTTCTTGAGTCTGAACTCAGTAAAGATGATCTTCTTGAAGTAGACTAGCTGACAACTTCCTTCTTAGGATGGAGAATTAAATCTGGATCCTACTTTGCAGTCTGGTTCAGAATCTGCTTCTTAAGAGATTTGATTAACAAGTCTCTTTCTTGACTTCAGATACTGGAGTTCTCTCTCTCCAAGTAAATCTGAAATTTCTTCAAAATACTGATTTACAGTTTTCTCTGTATTTGTATTGATCTTCTTAATCTTCTGATTGATTCTATTTGTTGATAGATTGATAGATCTTTTGTTGAAGGAGAAAGACCTTTATATAGTCTTCCTCCAAGGTAACCGGCTAATCCAGTTTCTAACGAACTTCTGATAACTCTGACAGTTACAGTAGACCGGCTGAAATGACAGCTGTCAAGTCATCCAATCACTTCTTGAAAATACTGTCTTTGTCTGAATGTGTCGAGACTGTTCTTCATTATGTGTCGACACAAATAGACCAAGTGTTGACACAAGTGGACTAAGTGTTGACACTAGACTTGATGGTGTCGACACCACTCCTTGTGTTGTTGTAACAGCTTCTCGACACTGCTTCTTCGGAATGTGTCGACACTGATTCTGTGTGTCGATACAAGCCTTCTGTTGAATTTGTCGACACTGATTCTGTGTGTCGACACAAGAACTTCTTCTTTAACACTTAGTTGAATTCTGCTGTGTGTCGAAACATCTCCTTTGTGTCAACACATGCCTTCTTGTGTTGAAACTTGCTGAGTGTCGACACATCTCCTTTGTGTCGACACATGTATTCTTTTACTTTAACTTTGGTGAAGCTTTGCTGAGTGTCGACACAGCCTCTTGGTGTCGACACATTTGATGTCCACTAAGCTTCTCTGAGTGTCGACACTGCCTCTAAGTGTCGACAAGATATATGTTGAGTATTCTTCATAGTGTGTCGACACTGCCTGTATGTGTCGACATTTTTTTTCTGGTGTCGACTCTGCCTTTCCTGGTGTCGACACAAATACTCCAAGTGTCGACACGGCTTCTCTAGGTGTCGACACATGCCTTCATAAGTGTCGACACTGCATCTCTAGGTGTCGACACATGGACTTAGAAACTTTTCTGCATTTCCTGCAATTACTTAACCTGCACATATAAACTCAGAGCACATCAAATACACCTTGATGTATATCATTGAGTAGGGTGAGGCTTCTTCAAATCTGGTACACATTTTCTAATGTACCCAACAGAAAGGAATCTTTTCCTTCCTCCTTGGCCTTTCTTATATGAGATAGAGCAATCAGCTTATTAAACCTGGGCATTCTAAAATTAGGATCCAACTTTGCATCATAAAATGGAGAGGGAGGTCTCTCTGGACTTGATTCTTCTTTCTGACTTTCTTCATATGTCTGTTTTTGACTGCTTTGCTTCTTATGTTGTTGTTTACTACCCTAGGAGCTGTGCTGCTGCCTGCTGTTATTGTAAGATGGTCTGGTATGATGAGAGGATGTAGACCTTTGTACTTGAAAAGCATTGCCTACTGATCCTGCTGCAGGAGGAGGAGGAGGACCTCTCCTAGACTGTGGAGGTGGAGAGTATCTCCTGCTCTTCTTCCTTGCTTTCATTTCAATCTTTGAGTATCTCATACAGTGAGGAGTGTCTGCAGTGCGAGTAATGTTGTGCAGAATGTAATAAGGTGTATCAGCAGTAAAATTTGGTTTTGAAGCAGTCTTGGGTGGAACCTTCTTCTTGAGTTTTCTCTTTTTAGAACTGGAATCCTCTGAGTCATCTAACACTTCATCATCATCATCAGATTCATTTGCAGGATTATCATAAAGAGCATTGATCTGTTTAAGATTTGCATCAGACAATACTGAATGAGCCTGTGGCTTTATACTTGTATCTATTATCTCAGTCTGTGGTTGTTCAGCTACATTTTCTTCTTCAGCCTGAGGCTGTGCTTGAAGTTCTGGCTCTATAATTTCTGTGATAACTTGAGCCTAAATACTGTCAGTCTCTTGTTCCATATCTTGAAACATGAATGCATCAAGATCAGGCATGGGGGATTCACACCAGCCAAAAGTTGGAGGAGAAAAATCCTTTGGCTCTGTAGTACTTATTTGCTATATAATATTTTCTTTAACTACAAAACTTGTTCTTATTTGTTACAATACTTCATGACTTATTGGTGTCGTGTAGCAGACTATAGCTTTAGAGTAATTGGTAAATTGTTACAAATTGTAGCAAAAGAATAAAGTAAAGAATGAATATCCACTGTGAGATTGAGAATAAAATCACAAAGAGTGATGATTTCTGGAATTGTCTCTGCCATGTCAGTATCAAAATTTTCTGCTGTTGCTGCAACTATTTCTGTTGTTGCTAGAGCTACTGCAGCTTCTTCATGAATTTATAGAGCTTCTTCATTGAACATCTCCCCATGCCTGGATTTAGAGATAACTGAAACCAGGCTCCAAAAGAAGGGACAGAGGGGAAAGAAGCTAGCTATGAATAGAGTGTACTGATGGAAGCAGCAAGTGGAGCAATGACTTCTACTATCAGCTTCTTGAGGGTAGAAGTAATAAGCTCAAGAATGTGGGCTGATATAGAAGATAATGGCATGGAGCAGTTTGGACAGAATGTTTGGGATTGGATGGTGTTGAAATGTCTGTTGGAATGTTGGAGGTGGAGCCATCATGGAGGATAATATCTTTCTGAATAGCGGAATGTGATCGAGATGGTTGTGGAGATGGTTGTCGAGATAGAGATGATAATAAATCAAAATTGAGAGATGATAATAGTGGATCCATATATGGTGTGTCATCAATTTGTGATGGTTGTGGAGAGGAGATTGTGGATTGGTGAGACAGAAGGGATGGAAGTAGATGGTGTATCTGTAATAATGGTGGATGGTTGTTGAAGTGTAGTAACATCAACAAGGGGAGTTGATGAAGGAAATATTGAATGATGTGGAGATTGAGGAGGAGGAGAAGGAATATGAGGAGCAGGAGCTTCTTCAGTGGTTGGTGAAGTGGTGCCTGCAACCCTGGTGTCATATGAAGCTATCATGGAAAAGGAAGCCCTCGAGGGCTTTGGGATAACCCTCTCCCATCTTCCAAAGAGGGCAGAGGTAAGCCTCTTAGAGGTATTTATAAAAATGGTCTGGGAGACCAGTAATTATGGAACCTTTGCCTGTAAGAAGATTCCCAGAATTCTTCCAAAACAAACATCTTTCTTACTAATTTTCTTCTTAATCAAATCAAACATAATTTCTCCCCAGTTCATAGATTTTTGATTAACCAGGGCGCACATCAGAAGGAATTGGTGCCTGGTAATGTTGTCATAGGCTGAGTGCTTGCCCAATATTACCTTGCCAACAGTATCTGCCAAGAACTTATATTCAACAGATAAGTTCTTCTTCAATAATTTGTTAGGGTTTCCCTGGGAGTGACCCATTATAAATAGCATATCCTCATACTGAGAGCTAGATAGTTCAATTTCAACTTCCCCATTAATAAATCCAAAAATTTCAGTTAGAATAGCAGGGAAAGAGAAATCTGTTGTCCAGAAATTGATCCAGCAATGGAGGTTGATCTGGAAGGGTTGATGTGAATACCCATTCTTTGATATCCTGCACTGGTAGTTTGATCCTTAAAGTCATGAACTGTCTCAACTGTGTTGCCTCAAACAACTGAAGAATGTTCTTGAAGATTTGATCAGAGTGGATGAATGAATCGATGTCGATGTCAAACCTTGCATCAAATTTTATTCCAGAGAGGCTCGCCGCCGAAATCGCCATGCCTATAAAAACAAAAAATCAAGTGCACAAGAACTGGAAAGCGCAGGATGGAGTTCGATGAAAACCCAATTATAAGTTTTTAAAAGATGAAAAGGCGAACTCCGCCCAACGAAAATTTAAAAACTTCGAACTCATTTCGACGAAAAATCTTATAAGGAAAGAAAACCATCGATCTAAGTTAGAAGAGGGAGAAAACAGTTCGTCGTTCTCCGTTCGACGAAATTTTTTTCTAAAACAAGCTTCGTCGATCTCCGTTCGACGACAAATTTTCTGAAACAAATTCATCGATCTTCGTTTGACGAAAAATTTCACAAAGGATGGTTCGTCGATCTCCGTTCGACCAACACTCCATGAAGAGTTCATAGTTCGTCAATCTCCGTTCGATAAAAAATGGATAGTTCGTCGACCACAGACAAAAATCAAATTAAAGCTTCTCCATTAATCATACCTAGCTGATTTAGGAAAAACAGATGTTTATTTTCATCTAATGGTTTGGTGAAAATGTCTGCTCTTTGTAAATCAGTAGAGATAAAGACAAGATTAATTATATTTTTGTCCAGACAATCTCTAATGAAATGATGTCTTATCTCTATATGCTTTGTCCTACTATGATGCACTGAATTTTATGCAATTTAAATTGCACTGGTATTATACAAAAGATAGTTGAATTATTTAAGTTGAAACCATAATCTAGGAGCTAATTTTGAATCCACAAAATTTGTGAACAGCAACTACCTGTTGCTATGTATTCAGCTTCAGCAGTTGATGTGGATACAGAAGTTTGCATTTTGTAAAACCAGGACACAAGCCTTTCACCAAGGAACTGACACGTTCTTGATGTGCTTTTCCTGTCAACTATACATCCAGCAAAGTCAGCATCTAAAAATCCAAATAAATCAAATTCTAACTCAGTAGGGTACCAGAGTACCAGATTCGGACAACCCTTTATATATCTTAAAATTCTTTCTAATAAAAAAATGAGATTCTTTAGGATTTACCTGAAATCTAGCACAAATGCAAGTAGCAAATATGATATCTGGCCTACTAGCTGTAAGATACAATAAGGATCCAACAAAGCCCTATATGTTTTCTGATCAACTGGTTTGCCCTGTTTATCAGAATCAACTACAACATTGGATGGCATGGGTGTTTTCTTGGCTGATGCATCAGTCATCCCAAATCTTTTAAGTAGCTGTTTGACATATTTTGACTGGGATATAAAGATACCATCAAGGGATTGCTTCACTTGGAGACTAAGGAAGTAGGATATTTCACCCATGCTACTCATTTCAAACATTGAATGCATCAGGTCAGAAAACCTTTTGCAAAGTTTGGAATCAGTAGAGCCAAATATTATATCATCTACATAGATATGGACTGGCAAATTTTTTGATTTATGATGTCTAATGAATAACGTCATATCTACAATGCCTCCAATAAACTTATGTTCTAAAAGAAAAACTAGCTAAGGTCACATACCAAGCTCTTGGAGCTTGCTTTAAACCATAAAAAGCTTTATGCAGTTTGAAAACATAAGATGGATAAGTTGAGGAGATAAAACCTAGAGGTTTTTCAACATAAACTTCCTCTTTTAATTCTCTATTGAGTAATGCACTCTTGACATCCATTTGATAAACCTTGAACTTTTGATAGGCAGCATATGCAAAAAATATTCTGATTGCTTCAAGTCTTGCAACAGGAGAAAATGTTTGATCAAAGTCAATGCCTTCTTCCTATGAATATCCTTGGGCTACCAATCATGCTTTATTCCTTATAATTGATCCTTGTGCATCCAATTTGTTCTTGTAGATCCATTTAGTTCCAAAGACTGGGTAGTCTTTGGGTCTTGGAACTAAATCCCAAACTCTGTACTTCTCAAATTGATTGATCTCTTCTTGCATTGCAATAATCTAGTGGGGATCTTGCTCTGCATCTTTTATGGATTGAGGCTCAAATTGAGAAATGAAGCAAGAATGCATCAAATCTTGGCTGAATTGATGCCTTGTTTGCACAGCAGCTAATACATCTCCAATCACTTGAGATATGGGATGATCTCTAAGTGTGACAAGATCAGCAGTAGGAGTTGTACATCAACAGTTTGTAGAATTAATTCCTCTTATGGAATTATATTTGTTGTTGTTGGTTCAACTGATTCAACAATTTCTTCTTCACTCTCTTCATCAATCAGTGGAGAAGGATGCAATGTAACCTCTTGGGTAAGGTTTAGATCATCCAACTTCTCACACAAAAAGGGTAGCTGCAAAGTGTCTATGGTAGAAGAATCCTTCTCCTTATAAAACATGTTAGCTTCATCAAAGGAAATATGTACAGATTCTTCTATTTTTAATGTAGATTTTTTGAATAACCTATAAGCTTTGCTGATTTGGAAATATCCAAGGAAAATTCCCTCGGCGGCCTTTTCCTCATACTTTCTAAGATGTTTCTTATTATTATTGTGAATATAACATTTACATCCAAATACTTTAAAATAGTCTACTTTAGGTTGCTTCCCTTTAAGTAATTCATAGCAGGTCTTACCCTTTAGTTTATGAATTAAGCTTCTATTTAGAACATAATTTGTTGTGCTCATAGCCTCTGCCAAAAAGGATAGGGGCAAATAAGCATCTGCAAGCAATATCCCAGCAGATTCAATAAGAGTTCTATTTTTCCTTTCAGCTACCCCATTTTGTTGAGGAGTTCTAGGAGCAGAAAAATAATGTCTGATACCTTCCTTCTCACAGAATTCTTGCATGAGAAGAGATTCAAACTCGATGTCATGATCACTTCTGATCAATGCAACCTGAGTACAGAACTCAATTTGTATGCTCTTAAGAAAATCTGCAAGAACTTTAAATTTAACTGACTTGTTTTTCAGAAAGAACACCCAAGTGAATCTAGAGAAGTCATCAACAATAACTAGAGTGTATAACTTTCCTCCCAAACTTTGTACAGTAATAGGGCCAAAAAAGTCCATATGTAGCAAGTTCAAAATTATGGGTGAATCACTTTTATTAATAGATTTAAAACTATTTTTAGTTTGTTTGCTTAATTGACAAGCCCTGCAGAGTCCTTCCTTCTTGTAGGAACAAGAAGGCAGTCCTCTAATAAGGTTGTACCTAGATAGTTTAGCAATATTCCTAAAGTTTACATGACCTAGTCTCTTATGCCATAAATCATTAATAGAGCTAATTTGATTAAATAAACAGATTTCTATACTAACAGATTTGAAATTTACTACATAAATGTTTCCTTGTCTAATCCCATTTAAAACAGTTTTTTTTATCAGAAGTAATGATGCAAGATGACTGATTAAACGATATCTGATAACCATCATCACATAACTAGCTTATGGATATAAGGTTATGCTTGAGACCACTTACATATGCTACCTTCTTGAAGTTAACAGCTCCAACTTTGACATTTCCATAACCTTCTGTCTGTCAAAAATTGGAGTCTCCAAAAATCACCTTTGGTCCAAGCTTAGCATTGAAATTAACAGGTTATCTTCACTTCCTATCATATGTTTTGAACAGCCACTATTCAGATACAACTATTGATCTGTGATAGGATAGTTCTTTACCTGTACAAAACAAGATTAGTTATTCTTGACCCAGGTGACCTTGGGTCCTTGATTTCTTTCAAATTTATAACTAGAAATATATGAAAATTCAGGTTGGTCCTCATAACCAAGTGGATGATATCTTCTAAGATTAATAATCCATTGAGTAAGGATTGTTAAATGTTTTAGTTTTATTGAAATTCTGAAAAGAATTCAAGTTTCTGTTATAATAAACTGGGTTTGACGAATTATGATAAGTTTGTCGATCTGCGTTCGACGAATAGGGATGAGTACCTCGAAATCCGCTCGTAGAATGAAAGTGTTCATTCTCTGAGCCCCTCATTTGTCGATCGCGGTTCGACAAATCATATTGAGTTCATCGAGCGCAGTTAGACGAATAATTATATCTAAAATCTGCGTTCATAGTTCGTCGATCTGAGTTCGGCGAACTACATTCATTTCGTCGAGCTTGGTTCGACGAAATATGTTGAACATAATTTTTGTTAAAGTTTTTCTTTTTCTTTTGTGAATTTATAGTTTTCCTAGGTTGATTTTTCTGTGATACTTTAGCAGCTGCATATGTATCTAGGGTTGAGCATATTATTCGAAACTTAAACGTTGCTCGAAAATCGTTCGAAAATTGAGTCGAATCGGAATCTGTTAAAATTGATTTGACTCAATTTGACTCGAATCTTATTTCGAGTCAATTTTGAGCTAGCCCTGAATCACTCGAAATATGATTCAAATCAACTCGAATTAATTAAAAAAATTATATATTTACTAATATATTCTTATTTTAATATTAAAAATAACAAAATTTAAATCTAAATAAAAATAATGAATTCTTTAAATATTTCATTTGCTAAATTTATAGGTTATCCAATTGAAATTTGAACAAACTATGAATAAAACGAAAAATTGCTCAATTTCGAGCCAATTTGATTCGATTTCGAGCCAACCTGATTCGATTTCTAGCCGACTCGATTCGATTTCGAGCTGACTCGGAATAGAGTCATTTCAAGTCGAGCCATCTCGACTCGAAATCAATTTCGATTTCGAGTCGAAAATTTCAATTTCGAGCCGAGCAAAAATTGCTCGAACTCGACTTGATATCAACCCTATCTGTATCATCTACCTTTTCTTTGCCTTTAGCAGAAACAAATTTAATGGGGGTAGATAAGATATTTTTCTGCAAAATAGGAGGCTAATTAGATGAACTTCCCAAGCCCAGCTTGCCATTAAGCCTGACATTCAATGTGCTTGTGATGTGCATCAATTTGATGCTTCTCCCATTTAGGAATACTTCAAATTGTTTAGCCTCTTTTAATTTGTTTTCTAATGAAAATATTTCTTCATTAATAGTTTTTAATTCTTCTTTAAATTTTAAGTTTTCAGAAGAAACATTTTCAAATTCACATAATTTCTCTCTGAGAAGATTGATTTTCTTCTCAAATTTAATTAAATCATTACATAATAATTTGAAATCAATTTTAAATTGATCAGAAGAAAAATCAAAAGAAGAGATTACCGGGTCTTCTTCTAAAATGAATTCATCATCTGTGTTTTCTTCTTCTGAATCAGCAGCTTCTGAGTTGCTGCGAAAGGCATTGATTGCCATCAAGCATATCTCTCTAGCTTTGGCCTCTTCTTCATCCTCAATGGAGCTGGATGAAGATTCTGACTCACATTCACTTCAAGTCTCTGCAACAAATCCACTTTCCTTCTTATTGAATTTACTGGAGGATGGCTTGCTGGAATGCTTTTTGGAGTTCTTCTCTTTACTCGTATCTTTCTTCTGTGCTTTTGGAAATTCTGGTAGTATGTGTCCAGGTTTCCTTCACCCATAGCAAACTATTTCTTTAGTGGGTGTTTTATCATACCTTGGCTTGTCATCTTTTCTGGATGATCTTCTTCTGAAATCCTTCCTTGTCATCTTATAAAATCTCTTTGCCAAGAGACTCAGTAAGTCTTCATTATCTGGAGTGGCTTCAGCTTCTTCACATTCTTTGAAAGCAATACTTTGTTCATTCCTTGTTGAAGTGGAAGTAGTCCTTTGCTCAGATTCTCTGGACTTGATGAGCTGCTCATAAGACATGAGCTTGCCCAACAAGGTTCCAGTGGATATCTCATTCAGGCTTCTGACTTCCTTGATTGGCCAGATCCTAGAGTCTCATGTGCTATGTATGCACATAAGAATCTTATCATTTATTTCTATTAAAGATATGTCCTTGTCAAGAGTCTTCTGCTCAATGATTATGAGGCAGAGTTTGTTGTACATATCTGCAACTGACTCTGACTCTTCCTTCTTGAAGTTCTCATACTATGAGATCAATTGTGATCTCCTATCCTTCCTTTCATCAGCAGATCCTACAACCATAGCATTGAGTGAGTCCTAAATGGCCTCTGCTGAAGTACATTCAGTAACTTTCTGAAATATGCCATCAGACATGGTTTGGGCCAGTATATTCATTGCTTTTGTATCTACTATCTTTGCCATCTTTTGGGATTCAGTCCACTCAGGTGGTGGAATAGAACTTGTGCTTGTAGTTGCTACTGGAAATAGGGGCTTGTCAAAATAGAATTATATATGTCTTCAACATTAGAATTCATATATAGCCTAATCCTTGACTTCCAAAGTGCAAACTTATTTAGATCGCATAGTGGAGGTCTAGTGCTTGAATACTCCTTATTTTGTGCCACGATATGAAATACAATTAGAGTATATAAGATCAAATAAAGATCTTTTGGTTCAGGTGTTAGACTGTACAACCAAGTAACTTATCCCTCTGATACCAATTGAAAGTGATGCCTCAAATACTAATGAAAGTGAGAGATTGGTCTAACTAACTCTAGAGGGGGTGTGAATATAGCATTTTAAAAACTTTAAGTTGTTTTTACAGTGGATTAAAATAAGTGATACTTATATATATAAGAAAAAAAATATCATAGTACAACAAATAAGAAAGTAGAGCATAACCAGACGACACACAGAAATTTATAGTGGTTCCCCAATAAACCTGGGTACATCCACTCTTCTACCACCCCGGTAGGAATCCACTACAGGTTTTTGATCAGGTGCCCTACCACCATAGCTTTTTATTCAGATGCCCTGTCACCAAAGGTTCTTGATCAGGTGCCATGTCACCACAAGATCTATTTTCTAAGGGTGATCTAGCAACCCTTTGAGCTTTTGATCAAGTGCCCAAAAATCAAACCAAGTCTTTTGATCAAGAGAGTTGACAACCAGAAGGTTTAACTTTTGAAGGGAGTTAAAACCCTATAAACAGTGAGAGAAAATAAAATATATTATCTTCTCTATCTCAATCCTTTGAGAAGACTAGTGGATTAGTTGATGTTGTCAAAGCTTCCCCTGATTTATAGAACTTTGATCAAGAGAGGAGACTTTGCTTCAGGGTGTAGGCCTTCAAAGATGAGTACTTCTTCTTCCAGTAAATGTCTCTGAGAGATTGGGCTTTTGGTCTCAGATTGAATATTGTGTTGCTGGAACAAACACTTGAAGAAGAAGAATGATGAACAAGATGTTCTTTGTCTCTGTTTCTTGTTCTTTGTTGCAGATGTTTTCTTTCTTCTTTTCCTGACTAACTGTTGTTCTCTATCCTGTACTCAGCAATCTTCTGAAAATTCCTTCCATATATTGATTGTTAATTTGAAATTCGAATTCCTTGAAGTCCTCTACATATTTTTTGGGAATTGGAACGACTGTTTTTTCTTCAATGTATTTCCCCAACTATCCCAGTAAATACGGTTGAGTAATAACTCTGTGAAATCCATAATTAATGCTGCTAGGAACGGCTATATTCAAAAGAATATTAAGCATTATTTATCAGAGTATTGTTGTCTTAATACTTGAAATTAAACTGCTTTAGTCGAGATGAGAATCTGTAGAGAAGTTTAGTCAAACTGAACCTGGATGGAGTTAGTCGAACTCAGTAAAGTTTTCGTTGACCTGAGCTTTAAGTTCGTTGAGCTGATAATTCTCCTTCATCGAGCTGAGCTCCAAGATCATCGAATAGAAAATTTACTTGCCAATCTGAGCTCCAAGTTTGTCGAGCTGAGAAGGCACTTCGTCGAGCGCAACTCAGAGAAGGAACTCTGAATTCATCGATCTTTGATCGATGATCGTCGAGCTGAGTTCAGCTATCGTCGAATGACTTTTTCTGCAATCTTCAAAACTACCTTGTCTCTTAAGTCTTGTGTTCTTTAAAGTCTTCTGTAAGTAGGTTTCAGTGATCTGACATTATGTGACTGACCTTAACCCTGAAACTAACATATGACCCTAGACTATACATGGTGGGTCATCAAGCCTAATAGTGAACCTAGCCCAAATCACAAGTAGGGTTCCAACATATATGCATCTAATTTGAAATGCCTAGTTGCTAAGAATGAGGAACTAGAACTTTGGCATTGGGGAATAGGAAACTCTGGAAGTAAGATTATTGTAAAACTATCAAAAAATAAACTTGTTCGGGGACTTCCCAACTTAAGAGGTTGTTTAAATGTCTTATGTTCTCCTTGTCAAAAAGGCAAATTTGTTAAAACCTCTTTCAAGAGCAAAACTGAAGTTTCCACGTCTAGACCACTCAAACTCATTCACATGGATTTGTTTGGACCCCTTAATACATGTAGCCTAGGTGGAAAATGATACACTTTCGTTATCACAGATAATTATTCACTCTTTTGTTGGACGATCTTTCTTGCGAATAAATTTGACACCTTTAGCGAATTCTCAAATATTTGTACGCGACTTCAAAATGAGAAGGTGCTAAAAATAAAATGTATTAGATTAGATCATGCAGGAGAGTTTGAGAATGAAGACTTCTCAAACATGTGTGACACCTTAGGGATTAAGCACGAATTCTCTGCCCCTCGCACTTTACAACAGAACGAGGTTGTTGAAAGAAAGAACCGTAATCTTCAAGAATTAGGACACACAATGCTCGCCGAGTTCGGCTTACCACGATATTTCTGGGCTGAAGCAGTTAACACGACATGCTACGTGATGAACCAAGTCATGCTTCACCCACTTTTAAAGCGAACTCCATACGAGATGTATTTCGAAAAGAAATCCTCTGTATTGTATTTTAGGGTCTTTGGTTGCCCGTGCTACATTCTAAACACTAAGGATCATCAAGAAAAATTAGATGAAAAATCTAATCTAGTTACCTTCTTAGGATACTCGAGCAAGAGTCGGGCCTATAGGATCTACAATAAGAGGACCTTATTGGTTGAAGAATCGGCTCATGTGCATTTCAATGAAAATTCCCCAACTAATGAGCCCATGTCGAATGAAGAGGAGATTGATTAGAGTGTATCGATAGGGATAAGGTTGAGGCGAGAGTTGTGGGGAGTGAAATGCCAACTCTTGTACAAGGATATAAGCCTCCTAGTAACTTAAATTTTTCAAAGCAACATCCATGTGAACTAGTCATAGGAGATCCATCTCATGGAGTTAGAACTCGGTCTGCACATCATGAGTCCTCCTCAAACTTGTGTTTCCTATCTGATATTGAACCCAAGACCGTCTTTGAAGCCTTAAAAGGTGAATAATGGTTCTTGGTTATGAATAAGGAGCTAAGCCAATTTTGAGCTAAGTAAGGTATGGGTATTAGTGGAGCGTCCAAATAACCATCCAGTCATAGGCTTAAAATGGGTTTTCAAAAATAAACTTGATGGTGAGTCTAGGATAATAAGAAATAAAGCTATGTTGGTGGCTCAAGGGTATTCTCAGATAGGGGGTGTACATTTTGAGTAGCCATTTTCCCCAGTTGCTCGTCTTGAGTCAATCTATATGTTTTTGGCATTTGCAAGTTATAAGCAAATTAGATTGTACCAAATAGACATTAAGAGTGCCTTCTTAAATAGATATATTTAGGAAGAGGTATATGTCGAGCAACCACCCGGTTTCATGAATGCCGCCTACCCAAACCAAGTATACAAGTTGGTAAAGGACTTGTACGGACTGAAGCAGGCACCCCGTGCTTGGTATGATAGGCTCACCACCTTTCTCTTAGATCATGGCTTTAGGATGGGTAGTGCGGACACCACTTTATTCATAAAGAATGAGAATTCAAATATAATTATACTACAAATCTATGTGTATGATATCATTTTTGGTGTCACGAATGAAAAGTTGTGTGAAGAAATTATCACCCTCATGAAATCTGAATTGAAAATGAGCCTAGTAGGAGAGCTTACCTATTTCTTAGGATTTCAGATTTCTCAACTCAAAGACAGTATTTTTATAAGTCAATCAAAGTATATCAAAGACATGCTTGTGCGTTTTGGATATGAGAATCTGAAATAAGTCAAAACTCCTATGAGTGCCTCCCTTAAATTAGGAAAAGATGAAAGTGGCATTTCCGTCGATCAGACTATGTTTCGAGGTATGATAGCATCATTGTTATATTTGAGTTCTTCTAGGCCTGATAACTTATTTGCGGTAGGTATATGTGCTAGGTACCAAGCCGACCCTAGAGAGTCACATTTAAAAGTAGTAAAGCATATTTTTAGGCATCTTTTAGGAACACAAAATCTCAGACACTGGTACCCACACTCCACCGATTTCACACATCATGGGTACTCTGATTTTGATTATGCGGGTTTTCACTTGATTGCAAGAACACAAGTGGTACATGTCATTTCCTAGGCGCTGCACTAGTCTCCTGGTCAAGCCACAAACAAAACTCGGTTTCATTCTCCACCACAAAAGCAGAGTATATCGCCTTAGGAAGCTGTTGCGCTCAAGCACTGTGGATGTCTCAAACATTATAAGACTTTGGCCTAACTTGTAGGAATGGTACACTTAGGTACGACAACAAGAGTGCCATAGACTTGACATATAATCCAGTTCACCATTGAAGATCAAAACATATTGACGTGCGTCACCATTTCATTCGAGATCATATAAAAAGGAGAACGTGAGTGTAAGCTTCATTGGTACCGTTGACCAACTAGCTGACATATTCACTAAACCACTCCCAGATGCATGTTTATCATTACTTCAACTCAAGCTTGGTGTTTTGGATCTCTTATCCTAGTGATCGTTGTGTGCGTTTGACTGTTCTTTTGTTTGTGGTTATTTTCTTTTCTATGTGCCATTTTCTTCGTTTATGTACTTATGAGTTGTTTACTTGAGTTTCCTTGTCATTTTTCCAAAACAATATTATATATATATATATATATATATATAAACAAAAAAAACTATGAAGTGATCATTTCTTTCGGACACACAAGACCTGAACTTAGGCTATAACGTGTACATACAATGTTTGAGTTAGAATTGTTACTCCATGTGAGCATTGTCCACAGTATTGGTGTGTTGAATCGATAGGTGCTTAGCTACAGAGTGCGACATTACATGTTAGTGTATGATGACTATGCCTCTAGGTATGTGTGAGGATTTAGATATGGGAATGACTTCACATTATTCACACATCCCTAGACAGAGCACTCATGTACAAATGCTAGGCTTACATGTAATAACTAGTGACATTGCATCTTAACATGTTAGAAATATTTTGAATAATAAATGTCATGATATATATATGTGTGTATGTGAAGATTAAAACTTTGGGCCCAATCTCTAATGCTAGGGTCTTATGTCTACAAGTTAAAGTGTATCTATCTAGGTGGATAGATTTTGATTGACTCGGGGCTCATTGGACTCAAAAATATATAAGTGATAGCTCAAAGTAAACTAAAATGAAAAACTATGCAAGCTATAAAATGTCATGTCAAGGACCCCCCAAGCACTACTCATTCCTCCTAATAAGTCTTTATAAGCATTGTGAGGATGAGCACCTTGGTTCAAAGAGTCATTTCGATCTTGTGCATAAACTCTAACTTAAGCTTAGGGCCCCTAGTTCAAGTCTTGGTATGACACAGATTGGTATGTGACATGATTGTTCACTCTATTTCTCTTGTGTTAGCATTTTAAAGGATCGAGATAAACATGTAATATATGATATTTCTACTTGGTGTTGTCTCTCATGTTGAGGCTACACGTACATGTCATTGCCCTATTTAACGCTTCCAAGCATAAGAATTGGAGTGAAACTACACTCGCACATAGGTACTAGCACATGATTTATACTTTTGACACTTACAATGTTTTAAATGCGATTAACTCTTTAACTCTCGTAGCATTGTAGTGTTCCTCATTGTGTGCTTAGTCTACCTTGTGCTATCCAATCCACATAATCTTTGCAAAATGACTTACTTTATAATCACGTACTTCACTCCTACGATTTGCACATATCCCCATATTCTCTGATTTGCATGTTTTTGTGTCACCCTTTATGTTTCTTTTATCTTGCCTTACAGATTGTGTACACTATGTGATGTCTGTATCATAATCAATTTTTATACTCACCTCGCAGGAGTGTTTGGTCGTGCCCTCCCCTTTTGATAATATCAAAGGGGGAGAAGAGATTGTTCATGAGAATTATTCATGGGTATGATCGCATGTAGGGTGATCATGTTTCAATGCATACACATTGATAGGGGGAGCATGTAGAACATGTAGATAGGGGGACTTGTAGAACACGTAGGTAGGGGGAGCGTGCATGTAAGGGAGATATATAGAGAACGTGAAATCTGAAACCTGAAAATTATCTTTTTATATATATTCACTCTACAATCATGTATTGTATTATTTCTCATGAAAGGGATTTGATATTATCAAAAAGGGGAGTTTGTTAGAACTGCTGTTTCATATTCTCTGTGTTGGAGAATACCAAATCCCAGCTGTATTTGATCATGTATTATGTTGATAGAGTGTGCAGGTTGACAGGTTGGAGCAAAGAAATTAAAAGAAGTCTCCTATGGATGCTAACGCCGAGCGATAAGAGTTACGCTGGGCGGTAGCCGTGAATTAATTAGACAGAGCTCTTGGGAACCAACCTCGTCGTGCAAGTCCTAAGGCACGCGCTAATGCAAGGAACCATTTCGGCTATCCTCTCGACGAAGGGCGAGAAGGATTTTACGAGTAACCGATCTACCGCCAGGCGAGAGTGCTTACCGCGATCGCGCTAGTCTATCGATGAATGGAGAGAAGTATTTATGGAGTAAATGACCTATCGACAGGCGATAGTGCTTACCATGCCACGCTAGCCTCTCGACGAATGTTGTGAAGGATTCCTCGTGTAACCAACCTACCGCATGGCACTACCTTCTACCACGAGGCGCTAGATCTGTGAAAAAGAAAGATTCGTTTTGAAATATTATTCCAGATTTGGATGATAGCTGGCACAACAAGCACGCGAACATACCATCGGGCGCTAGTCTTACCACTGGCGGTATCCTATTTTCATGAAGATGTATAAAAGGCCACCACAGTTTCTGTGCCTTAGGTATCTGAAAAAAGAAAAGTGACGTCAGTTCATGCATTCTAGGGTCCAGCCGCTCGTTCTTGCGCTCTGTTCCAAAAGTCTCCGCCGAAGAAGAAGAAAGCCGTCGAGCTCCCGTTCGTGAATGAAGGACTCTGGCAATCCAAGATCTACATCGAATACGAAGAGCCGACCAGTTGCTAGCAAACAAAGATCTCACGCACCGGCCGCGGATCGCTCAACAGAGAAGTCGTCAAGAGGGAGAACTTTATCTTTTAAATTCTCTACATCCTTATTTCTATAATCTTTTCTTTTTCTGAATCTTGTGGTTAGGAAAATCGAACGGTGAGGGTCGTCGGATCCCGCGGAGGACTCTGTGGAAAATTGTCCTGGGGATAGGGACGTCTAGATCAGTGGATCTAGCGGGGCTCGAGGACCTTTCCTTGTGTGGAGATGAAAAGTCATCTTGAGGACCTTTCTTGGAGGAAAAGGGATAGAGCCAACCGGTTCGTGGAGCGGGTTGATCTAGAAAACATAAGAGTCTTTATTCCTCATTGCCTTTGATCTCCAACGTCACGGAGATCACAATGTTGTAATTGTTCAGAAAACAATTGCTGTTTTATTTCTTGGCATGAAATTTATTCTCTGTGTTTTTTCCTACTGTAGTTTCCTGCGAATAATATTTTTGATTGCTGGCATGTGGTGTTCAAGCATAACTGCCAAGGAAAATGAGTTACGTGACTTACCACCGCATGTTAGCTACCTAATGCCCCGCAGTAGATTCCTGAACTCGATTTTCTGGGTCTAAATATTTTAAATTTCAATTAACGCGAAAAACCTTATTCACACCCCCCTCTAAGGTTGGCCACTACATCCAACACTCCCCACCTAGGTCTATTCTTAACATTTTTATTCTTCTTCATAACTCAAGTTCTACTTTCGATAGTTTATGATGTTTTCTAGTGCTTCACCTTTATTTGTAATGTAATAAATACACATATAGTGGGAGTAATCATTTACTAGTAAGAAATAATACCTTTTACCTCTTAATGAAGGAGTCGAAGTAGGTCCCCATAGGTCACCGTGAACATGATAAAGTGGATGAAGGGATTTGCTTGAAGTACTTTTAGGAAAGGCATCCGTTTGAGTCATTATAGTTGCATAAGTTTTAAAGATGACAATTGGTTGGTTATGAAAAAGTGGTAATCCCTTAACCATTTCTTTCTATTGCTTCAATTTAATGGCTTTCTAATGAAGGTGGTTTATCTTGTGATGCCATAAATCCATAACAGATATGTAACTCTGCCCTTAGCATGAGAAGGATTAGTGATGAATAAGAGATATACACAGAATGAACAAGTGATTGTCTATAGTTATTGTTGATCCTAGCTTGCTTCCTAAGGATGCATGAATAATATATCCACCCTTGGCATCAGAGGTAATCACATGTCCTTATACTAACTGGCCTACACTTAATAAGTTTTGAGATAAGCTGAGTACATAACAAACATTAGTTATGCATTTTATTTCACATATCTATATTTGAAGTTCTATGGAACCTTTACCTTCTATGGGGGTTAATATACCATTTCCAAGAGTAACATGAGCTTTGGGTTGTTCATCCAAAGATACAAAATGTGATTTCTCATTAGTCGTATAACTTGAGGACCCACTATCAAGGTACTAGGCATCTGGGTTATAGGGTGTTATTTGTGAAGAATAAAATATATCTTCAACCATATTTCCTTGTATTTCTGATACCTTTACTTTCTCAGGTGTTTTATGCCATCTATGTTGAGCATAATGATTAGGAATTCTATAGGTTTTGCATCAAAAGAAGTATTCTTTGGAATTATGGATTGTCTTCTTTCAAATGATGCAAAAATTCTCCTCTGAAGTATTGGAATTTTGAGAATGAAAAATTGGTTTCCCTTTGCATCTCCCTGTATTACCTTTATAACCTTGTCTATGAAAGTTAGGTGCTTTATAAGATGAAGGTCGTTTAACTTCGGTAGAATTTTTAGCAAGTTGTAACATGGATTGTAAAACTTGATCCAATGGTCGATTCAGCTGAAGCAACCTCTCCTCATGTGTTTTTAAAGATCCCATGGGATCTTGGATTGGTAAAGTGTTTAATCTTTGGCCTCTTCAATTACGGTCACTTCTGGATAGTAACTTGGGGGTAGTGAATGTAATAATTTAGGCACAATTTTATGGTCCTCTATAATATCCCTATGGCTACAAATTAGATACATTATATGAATAATCCTTACTAACAACTCCTCAATTTTTTATCCAGGTTTCATAGAGAGGTTTTCAGACTCTCTCCGATCATTTTGTAATTCAGGTCTATCAGTTTCTCATCACCCCTGTAATACTCTTTTAAAATATCCCAAGTAGCCTTGTCGGTTTCAACGCCCATGATGCATGGGAATAATTTTTTATCTATACCTTGGTATATCATACATATGGCGCGTTCATCTTTTGTTTACTTCCTTTGTTACTTTCATATCATTCAAAGAGGAAGGTGTTGTTCTAGTAGTAGAGACAATAACTATTGTAGGTACTATCGACCCATTTGTGGTAATATACCACAGTCCTTGGAATATAAACACGGCATGCCTATGGATACTCAAATAATCATACTTTTCACATTGAATATTATAATAGATGTGTGAGACAACAATAATGTACTTGCCATGATCTTCAAACTCCGATGATGTAATATCTTGTGTAAGTTATAGAACTAATGCTCTGATACTAACTATTGTGGGTCGCTCGAGGCTCCTGTGTTGGATCCCTAGTTTGATTTGGGCTAGGTTCACTAACTTAGGATGATGTGACCCAACCTGTATAGCCAGGGTCAAAGTTGTGTCCTAGAGTCTAGGCCAAGTCCTCAGTAACAACATCACATGGATCAGCCTCAACACCCTGTCAGAGTCTCAAGCAGTTGTGTCGACACAACAACAATTTCAGTCGACACACAGCAACATCAGTCGACACAAATAATTTCAGTCGACACTCAGCAATATCAGTCGACACCAGCAGCAAGATTGTGTCGACACTTTGGATAGGCTATGTCGACACCAGAAGGACTTGTGTTGACACATAGACTATTAGTCGACACTTGCTCAGTCGACACCAGAAGGACTTATGTCGACACCCAGAACCATCAGTCGACACCAGCTCAGTCGACACCAGAAGGACTTGTCTCGACACCCAGAACCATATGTCGATACAGTTCACAGAAGCTGTTTCAAAAAGGTTAAGTAAAATTCTCAGGTCGACGATTGTCATGCTCAGCTCGATGATCTCAGAGTTAATTCTATGTATTGAGCTCAACGAACTCCAAGTTCAGGTCGACGAATTATGAAAGGAGCTGAGCTCGACGAACCTGATTCTTTGGTCGACGAACGTCGAACTAAAGTCGACGAACTTAGTTCTCTGGTCGACTAAATCCTGGACATTACCTCAAAAGTCCAAAGTCCAGAAAATTCAGAAAGTTTTCTAAGTCCAGAACCATTCTCAGGTCGACAAATCCAGTTCTCAGCTCGACGAATTCTGGATTATCTACTTCAACACTTTCTATTCAGAAATATTCTAAGTCCAGATTGAACTCCAGTCGACGAACACATTTACTAGCTCGACGAACTTGATGCACAAAATAGGCAAAGTTCTGAAGATATCAGTTCTGTCTTCAGGTCGACGAACTTACAACTCAGCTCGACGAACAGCCATCATCTGGTCGTCGAATATAACAACTCAGCTCGACGAACTGTGGACTCAGTTTGACGAATTCTGCTATCTGTTTGACGATTCCAGACTTAGCTATTTTCAGCCTTCTGTCCCCACTCTAATGCGATAATTCCTGAGTAATTAATGCTCTAACATTCTTTGAATGTATCTGTTAGAAGGAGCATTAATTATGGTCTTCTCCAGAAATATTGCTTGCCGATTTTCCATGGGACAGTTGGGGAAATAAATCAATATTGATTATTCTCAAGGCTGTCAGCATTAATTACAGAGGCATTCAAATTTTTGAGAGAGAAGAAATGAAGAACGGATACACAGACAGACATAACAGACAGATAGAATCAAGCACGATTTTGAGAAAGCTTCACACAGAGCACAACTTACTTAGAAGCATACAGAGAGACAGAGAAAAAGATTCAGTGTGGAATAATCTGCTCTGTCAACAAGAAGCATTCTCTGATACACAGAAATTCCTGACCAGCAGCTCATCAGCATCTAAAGAAGAAGAATAACAACACCTATATCTAGAGTCTTCTTTCTTCAACCACTCGAGGACACTTCAAAAGGACAACTTCAGCTCAATCTGTCAAAGAAGTTCATGAAGATTATTGCTGGTCAAGGATTCAGTTTGAAGACCTATCACCCTGGAGCTTTTCTCCTAGTTTTCCCTGATCTATTTTACATCTCAGGGGGGCTTTAAGCTATAATCAATAATCCACATAGTCTTCTCAGTTGTACATTGAGAAAGAGAAGACTTCCATCACTCTTTTCCCCCTCCTGTATAAAGGGTTTGTCATCTCCCTTCAAAAGTGATTCCTTGGTTGTAAGTCTCCTGATCAAAAGACTTGGGTTGGTTTTTGAGCACCTGATCAAAAGCTCATTGGTGTCAGGCACCTGATCAAAAATCTGAGTGGATTACTACCAAGGGTGGTAGAAGAGTGGATGTACCTAGTTAAGGGGCAACCACTATAATTTTCTTGTGTCGTCTGGTTGCCCCTTTTCATTTGTTCTTGCTGTGGTTGTGATTTGTGATTTAGGTTTATTGCTTTTCAGTTCATTAATTCCTACACTTTTAATTTACAGCAAAAGCTGTAATAATTTTTATTATTGCACATATACTATATTCACCCCCCTCTAGAGTATATTAGATCTAACCCTCACTTTCAATTGGTATTAGAGCGGGTTCCTTTGGTTGTACAAGTTAAATCTTGAACCAAAAGATCCTAAGTTAGATCTATATTATCTCATTTCATTTTTAATAGTTTTACACACACAGCATGACATTGAACAAGGATTATGCAAGCACCAGACCTCCAGTGTGCAACCTTAATAGGTTTTCCATCTAGAAGGGAAGAATTAGGTTATACATGAATTCCATTGATGAAGACATCTATAATTCAATTTTGACAGGTCCCCCACAAGCATCTACACCTACAACATCTTCCAGCAACAATGCAGTCCCACCACCTGAGTGGACTGAAGCCCAGAAGAAAGCAAAGGTTGCTGATGCCAAAGCTATGAATATCTTGGCACAAACTATGTCAGATGATATTTTCCAGAAGGTTGCTGAGTGCACCTCAACAAAAGCCATTTGGGATTCCCTAAACCAAATGTTGGATGGATCAGCAGATGAGAGAAAGGATAGGAGATCAAATCTCATATCCCTATATGAGAACTTGAAGAAGGAGGAAACTGAGACAGTTTCTGATATGTACAATAGATTAAGCTCAATTATCAATGAGCTAAAAACCTTGGATAAGAACATCTCTCTCACTGAAGTAAATGACAAGATCCTGATGTGCTTCCCAAGCTTATGGGATACAAGAATCTGGCCCATTAAGGAGGCCAGATGCCTGAATGAGATTTCAACTGAATCTCTATTAGGTAAACTGAAGTCATATGAATAGCTGATAAAGACCAGGGAGGCAGCTGAACAAAGAACTACTCCAGCTGCCAGAAGAGAACAAGCTTTCAAAGTCACTGAATAGGCAGAGACTGCAACATCAAATGAAGAGCTTATGAGTCTCTTTGCTAAGAGATTCTTCAAGATGGCCAGAAAGGATTTCAGGAGAAAGTCAGCAAGAAGAGATGACAAGCCAAAATATGATAAGACACCAACCAAGGAAGTTGTGTGCTATGGATGCAGAAAGCCTGGGCACTTCCTCTCTCAGTGTCCAGAGAACCAGAAGAAAACGAAGTGAAGAGAGAAGGAAACCAGAAGACAGCACACTAGCAAACCCTCTTCCAGCAAGTACAAGAAGAAGGAAAAGGGATTTATGGCTGAGACCTGGAGTGAGACAGAAGATGAGTCAACATCTTCAAGCTCAAGTGAAGATGTGGAAGAAGAAAGATCAAAGGAGGTTTGCCTCATGACAATGGATGCCTCCAGAAGTCACTCAGAAGAAGAGGAATCTGAAGATGAAGGAGTATTTGAATCAGAGGCAGATCAAGTAATGTCCTCTTTTGACTACAACTCTGAAACATTTAAATTTGATTTCAAGTTAATGTGCATAGATTTGATTAATTCTGAAAAAGAAATTAAAATTCTTAGGGAAAAATTAGGAAACTTAGAGGATGTTCAATCTGAAAATATTAGGTTAAAAGATGAACTAACCTTAGCAAATGAAAAGATAATTTCACTAAAAATTGAGCTTTGTGAGGCCAAACAACTTGAGGAAACTCTCAATGGGAGAAGCGTCAAGCTGATGGATATCACAAGTACTGTTAATGCCAGACTTAATGGCAAGCAAGGCTTGGGTGCTCCATCAGGTTTGCCCCCCATTCTCAAGAAGAACATTCTATCAACCCCAATAAAATTTGTATATGCTAAAGGGAAATAAATAGTAAATGATAAACAAACAGTAGAAAAGATTCCTAAGACAGTAAGACAAAAAAACCAAAAACCAGAAAACTAATAAAAACAAGGTTCAGCAATTTTTGTCGAACTCAGATCGACGAAATGGGGCCAGTTCGTCGAACCCAGATCGAAGAACTCTGAACGCAAACTATAGTTACATTTATTCGTCTAACTGCGATCGACGAACTCTGCATGGTTCGTCGAGCAGAGGTCGACGAACGTGGGGTATAAAGAATGAACATGTTCATTCTCTGGGCAGAGATCGACGATCTCAACCCAATTCGTCGAACTCTGGTCGACGAACTTACAGAAATTCGTCGAACCCAGGTAGACTTAATCAAAACTATAATTCCAACATCAACTTAAATATTTCTAAGAAGTCATTTAATCCACTAGCTGACTGGATCATACCACCCAGGAGATCTCACCCCTTAGGATATAAATCCCAACCTGAATTCTCTGTTATTTCCAGCTTTTCTTATCAGCCATACAAAGGACCCAAGGTAACCTAGGTCAAAAACCTTTAACTGTTTTCTATTGCAGATGAAGAGATGTCCAGGGGTAAATCAAACTTGGTATCTGGATAGTGGCTGCTCCAAACACATGACTGGCAGTAAGGACATCTTAACCAACTACAAGTCCAAGATGGGGCCAAAGGTTATCTTTGGTGACTCCAAATATGGTGAGTTAGAAGGATTTGGAGAAGGAAGAATAGGAGCTATCACATTCAAAAAGGTGACATATGTAAGTGGACTCAAGCATAACCTCATCTCCATAAGTCAGTTATGTGATGATGGTTATCAAGTATACTTTAACCCATCCACTTGTTCTATTATTGATAAAAACAACCAAATAGTTTTAACTAGAAGTAGACAAGGCAACATATACTTTAGTAAATTTTCTTTCTACCAAAACTGATATCTGTTTACTAAATTTAACTAGTAATCAGAATGACTTATGCCACAAAAGACTAGGTCATGTAAATCTGAAAAACATTACTAGGCTATCTAAACACAACCTTGTTAGAGGTCTACCTTCTGGTCCCTACAAGAAGGAAGGTCTCTGCAGGGCTTGTCAATTAGGCAAGCAAACTAAAACTAGTTTTAAATCAGTTAATAAGAGTGATTCACCTAGGATTTTGTACTTGCTACATTTGAATCTCTTTGGACCCATTGCTGTACAAAGCCTAGGAGGGAAATCCTACACCTTAGTTATAGTGGATGACTTCTCCAGGTTCAGTTGGGTATTCTTTCTGAGATAAAAGTCAAGATACCTTCAAGGTTCTTACAGATTTTCTCAGGACCATACAGATTGAGTTCTCTACTCATGTTGCATTGATCAGAAGTGATCATGGCACAGAGTTTGAGTCTCTTCTTATGCATGAGTTCTGTGAGAAGGAAGGTATCAGGCATTGCTTCTCAGCTCCTAGAACTCCCCAACAAAATGGGGTAGCTGAAAGGAAAAATAAGACACTCATTGAAGCTGCAGGTACATTGCTTGCAGATGCTTACATGCCCCTAAACTTTTGGGCAGAGGCTGTAAGGACTACAAATTATGTCCAGAACAGGATCTTAATTCACAAACTAAAGAACAGGACTCCCTATGAATTGCTCAATGGGAAGAAACCTAAAATAAACTATTTTAAATATTTGGTTGTACATGTTATATACAAAATAACAACAAGAAGTACATTAGAAAGTTTGAGGCTAAGACTAAAGAGGGAGTTTTTTTAGGATAATCCCAAGTAAGCAAGGCCTATAGGGTTTTCAATAAATCAACATTAAAAATTAAAGAGTCTATTTATGTTTCATTTGATGAGACTAACATGTACTGCAAGGAGAAAGAAGTTTCTACCAATAACAACTTGCAGGTACCCCACTTGTGTGAGACCTTGGATGGATTAAATCTCACCCAAGAGGTTCTAACTCATCCCTCTCCACAAGCCATTGTAGAAAGTGAAGAAGAAGCTGAAGAAAATGAATCTCTACCAACAACAAATACAACTCCACAGGAGGAATTAATTCCAAATGCTGCTGCACAACCAAATCCACCCACTGTTTGTGTCACACTTAGGGATCACCACAGATCTCAAGTAATTGGAGACATATCAGCAGGTGTACACACAAGACATCAACTCACCCAATACTTGATGCATGCCTGTTTTCTCTCTCAGGTTGAACCTCCATCCATTCATGAAGCTGAGCAGGATCCCCACTGGATTCTTACAATGCAGGAGGAACTAAATCAATTTGAGAGATTTAGAGTTTGGGATTTGGTTCCAAGACCCCAAAACTACCCAGTTATTGGAACCAAATGGGTTTTCAGAAAAAAGCTGGATGTCTAAGGAGTCATTGTAAGAAACAAGGCTAGGCTTGTTGCTCAAGGATATAGGCAAGAAGAAGGAATTGATTATGATCAAACCTTTGCACCTGTTGCAAGGTTGGAAGCCATAAGAATATTCCTTGCCTATGCAACATATAAGAGGTTCAAGGTCTTCCAAATGGATGTAAGGAGTGCTTTCTAAATGGAGTACTATAAGAAGAGGTTTATGTAGAACAACCTCTAGGTTTTATTTTTCCAACTTCCCCCTCTCACGTTTTTAAATTGCATAAGGCTCTTTATGGTCTAAAGCAAGCTCCAAGAGCTTGGTATGAGACCTTAGCTAGTTTTTTATTAGAGCATACATTTACACGAGGAACTGTAGATAAAACTCTTTTCACTAGACATCATAAGGACCAAATCTTATTAGTACAAATCTATATGGATGATATTATATTTGGCTCTACAGATTCCAAATTATGCAAGAGGTTTTCTGACCTCATGCACTCCAAATTTGAAATGAGTAGCATGAGTGAGCTTTCCTACTTCCTTGGTCTCCAAGTGAAGCAGCTCCCTGATGGCATCTTCATCTCTCAAGCAAAATATGCTAAAGAACTTCTAAAGAAGTTTGGGATGGCTGATGCCTCAGCAAAGAAAACTCCCATGGCTACCAATGCTGTTGTGGACTCAGATGTACCAGGAAAACCTGTGGATCAGAAACTTTATAGGGGCATTATTGGACCTATTATACCTCACAGCAAGTAGGCTAGATGTTATGTTTGCCACATGTCTTTGTGCTAGGTTCCAGGTGAACCCCAAAGAATCTCATCTAATTTTACTAAAAAGAATTTTGAGATATATAAAGAGTTGTCCTAATCTAGGCCTATGGTATCCTGCTGAATCAGAATTTGAGTTAACTGGATACTCTGATGCTGATTTTGCTGGATGCATGGTAGATAGAAAAAGTACTTCAGAGGGACTTGCCAGTTCTTGGGTATGAGATTAGTATCTTGGTTTTGTAAAAAGCAAACATCAGTGTCAACCTCAACTGCTGAAGCAAAATATATTGCAGCAGGTAGCTGTTGTTCACAGATGATTTGGATACAAAATCAGCTTCTAGATTATGGGTTCAACTTAAATAATTCAACCCTACTCTGTGATAATATAAGTGCTATAGTCATAACCCAGAATCCAGTGCACCATAGTAGGACAAAATATATTGATATAAGACATCATTTCATTAGGGAGTGTGTAGACAAAAATAAAATCAGGCTTGTCTATATCTATACTGATTTACAAAGGGCTGATATATTCACCAAACCCCTGGATGAGAAAAATCATATGTTCTTTGTAAATCAACTTGGAATGATCAATGGAGAAGACTTTATTTAATTTTTGTCTGCGATCGACGAATTTTCCAAAGTTATTCGAACGAAGTTCGATGACCAACTGAGGAAGGTTTGAGAGATATTCGTCGAACGGAGATCGACGAACTCTCTGTCAGTGAAACAATTTTCGTCGACCAGCGTTCGACGAACTTTGCTTCATAAGATATATGTCGAACGAAGTTCGACAAACTGTCTTCAATTCTTCTGGATAAGATCGACGAATTATTTCATTCAAAATTATTTCGTCGACCTCAGTTCGAAGAATTATTTTTATTTTCGTGGAACGGAGTTTGTCGGTTCATATTCCTGAAAACCTTACATTTAGGTTTTCTTCGACCTCCGTCCTGCGCTTTCTGTTCTCTTACATTTGATCGCCGTTTCTCTCTGTTGCAGGTGAATCCATGGCGATTCGAGCAGGAGCCCTAGCCGCTATGAAATTTGACACAGGATTTGACGTTGACTTCGACTCATTCCAGCACTCCGATCCAATCTTTGTGTACATTTTGGAACTACTGGAAGAATCAAAATATGAGAAATTTGATGACTACAAGGATCAAGCTGTCTGTAACATAAATTCTGGAATGGGTTTACACATCGTCTACCTCTGAAGAAAATATCATGACTGGAACAATTGCGGGTAATGCCATTTCTTTAACTCCCGCAGTTTTGACTGAAATATTAGATTTGATAAATGGAGAAGAGGATTTAGAGATTGATTCTGAAGAGTTTGACCTGATGTTAAACTTGATGGGTTATGTTGGTGATAACCCCAATAAACTATTAAAGAAGCATCTATCTGCAGAATATAAATTTCAGGCAGATATTGTGGGAAAGGTCTTGCTTGGCAAGCATACTGCCCATGAGTACATCACCAGACATCAATTTTTGGTCATGTGTGCAGTAATAAATAAGAAGAAAGTGTACTGGGCACAGATCATCTTTGATCAGATAAAGAAAAAGAATAATAAAAAGGAAGTATGCTTTGGAAGGATCCTAGGGATCTTCCTCAAGGAAAAGGCTGCTGAATCATTGGTCTCCCATACCATATTCATCAATGCCAGCAAAAGGCTTACCTGTGCCTTGTTTGGCAGGTGGGAGAGGACCATTACCAAGCCCTCAATGGCTTCCACCTCTTCCATCAAAGCTTCTGAAGGCACAAGGGTTGTTAAAGCCACTCCACCCCTTGCTGAAGAGACCACTCTCCCTCCACCATCTCTTCCAGCTCACCCTCCAGTTACCATAATTTCAACCCCATCACCAGCCCTCCAAACAACAACTCCATCAACAGTCCAAACAATCATTCACACTCCCACACCTCTTCAATCTCCACATGCCTCACCAGCACCAACTCCACCATCATCTCCTCCTCCACCTCATATGTCCTCAATTCCAACTTTTTCTCTCCTGTCATCACCTCCAAATTCTCCATCTCTTCCAGATACACATATGCAAGATGTCATTCCTCCATCTCCACCAACAATCATCATCCCTCCAACAACCATTCTTCCTCCAACAATTCCCATCCCCACAACTTCTATCACATCTTCTGCAACTCCACAACTGGATCCCTCCACAATCTCATCTGTAATTTCTCTCATCAATCCTCTCCTCAAATCCCTTATAGCAGAGGCCATTACACCTCTTACTACCTCTATTTCCTCCCTCTCTGCCCAAATCTCTGCCTTCACTACTGCCCCTCTTTAGTAAGGAAAGTAAGGGGCCTGGCTCCAGTTGACACTGAAACCGGGCAGGGGGAGATGTTTGATGATGAAGCTGCAACAGCTCAGGCAGTAGCAACAGCTCTAGCAGCAGAAGCTCCAGCTCCAGCAGTTACAGAGGCAGCAACAATAGTAGTAGAGGATACAGATTATAATGATACAAATTTATTTTATTTGCTTAACTTTATTGATACTGACATGGATTTGGATGAGTCAGTTATTGAGGAAATAACTACTGGTGGTGATTTCACTATTAATCCCACAGTAGATTTAGAGAATTTGTTGAAACATTTTGATATTGCATTTTTGAGATATCCTACAACAGATTATACTAAGCCATCCTTGGCTATTGTACCATATACTTCTCCAGTAAGTTCACAAGCAACAAAGCAACTTTGTGATAGTTTTGTTGCTCCTGCACCCATAGTCATTCCAGCTTCTCCAGCCATTTCTTCTGCACCAAGTTTTGTCATGGATGACTCTCCAATAGTAGATCTGGATGAATTAATAAGAGCTGACATTGAAGAAGAAGATAAGGTAGCTGCTGAAAGCATTGCCAACATCAGTTCTCCAGCTCATGTTGAAACTTTTTCTCAAGCTCCATCTCAAACTGAGAAACCTATTATATCTGATGCAACATTGAAAGAGATAGATGCTCTATATGATAATCCTCAAGCTTCTGATGATGATGAGGAGGAGGACTCTGATGATGAAGTTGCCAAGAAAAAGAAAAAGCTTATGTCCAAGAAAAGAAAAGCACCTCCTCCTCCAAATCCAAGCTCTAAGAATGACACTCCATACTACATCCTGCAGAATATCACTCCCTACAAGGACATGCCAGCCTGGATGTGGATGTCTAAGAATTAGCAGAAGGAGAAGAAGAAAAGCAGAAGGTACTCTCCTCCTCCAGTTCAAAGATACATGAAATATCTGCCTCCTCCACCTCCTCCAGCTGCTGGTTCTTCAGGTTCTAGCACTCAAAGATCTGGCCCTGTTCAAATATATCAAAGACATCAAGGGAGATCTCATTCTAGAGGCAGCCAGCAGAGGCAGTATTCTTCTGGCAGGCAACATCAGCAACAGCAACAACATAAATCTCAACATCAACAACATCAACATCATCAACAACATCAACAACAGTAGCAAACATTCACTGAAGATCAGAAAGCTGAAAGTCCTAAAAGACCTTATTCTCCTCCTATTCCTTTTGAAGATCCAGAGACAGCTAATACAGCTAAGGTGGCCAGATTTCAAGAACTCATTGGCCTTTCTATGATTAACAAGCCCAAGGCTGAAGGAAAGGACACTTCTGGATATTCTATAATGTCAAAGTACAGGAAAGAGGAACTTAAAAGATTTGAGAAGGCAAACAAATTTTTCAATATAGATGACTACATGAAATTACATCCTGAGGCAGTGGTCCCTAGAACTACATCTCTGAAGATTTTAGGAGCTTCTGACATGACAATGACTGTGGCACAAGCTTTAAATCCAAATAGGGAAATAATATTCACAAAGCCTGGAGAAAAGAGCAGAGAAGATAAGCCCAAAGATAAGAAACAGAAGAAGTAAACTGTTTTATTTTCTGCATTGCTTATAACTGATTTATACTTCTAAACAATGCTTATATATATATATATCTGTTGCATGTGTTAGTAATCTCTGCTAGATATATGCTTTTCTACTTTGTTTAGTTTCATTTATTATTGAGTCTGTAATTAGTCACCTCACCCAAATAGGGGGAGATTGTTGGATCCCTAGTTTGATTTGGGCTAGGTTCACTAACTTAGGATGATGTGACCCAACCTGTATTGCCATGGTCAAAGTTATGTCCCAAAGTCTAGGCCAAGTCCTCAGTAACAACATCACATGGATCAGCCTCAACAGCTTGCCAGAGTCTCAAGCAGTTGTGTCGACACAGCAACAATTTCAGTCGACATATAGCAACATCAGTCGACACAGATAATTTCAGTCGACACTCAGCAATATCAGTCGACACCAGCAGCAAGATTGTGTCGACACTTTGGATAGGCTATGTTGACACTATAAGGACTTGTGTTGACACACAGACTATTAGCCGACACTAGCTCAGTCAACACCAGAAGGACTTGTGTCGACACCCAGAACCATCAGTCGACACCAGCTTAGTCGACAACAGAAGGACTTGTGTCGACACCCATAACCATCTGTCGACACAGTTCACAGAAGCTGTTTCAAGAAGGTTAAGTAAAATTCTCAGGTCGACGATTGTCATGCTCAGCTCGATGATATCAGAGTTAATTCTCTGTACCGAGCTCGAGGAACTCCAAGTTCAGGTCGACGAATTATGAAAGGAGCTGAGCTCGACGAACCTGATTCTTTGGTCGATGAACGTCGAACTATAGTCGACGAACTTAGTTCTCTGGTCGACGAAATCCTGGACATTACCTCAAAAGTCCAAAGTCTAGAAAATTCAGAAAGTTTTCTAAGTCTAGAACCATTCTCAGGTCGACGAACCCAGTTCTCAGCTTGACGAATTCTGGATTATCTACTTCAAGACTTTCTATTCAGAAATATTCTAAGTCCAGATTGAACTCCAATCGACGAACACATTTTCCAGCTCGACGAACTTGATCCACAGAATAGGCAAAGTTTTGAAGATATCAGTTCTGTCTTCAGGTCGACTAACTTGCAACTCAGCTCGACGAACAACCATCATCTGGTCGACGAATACAACAACTCAGCTCGACTAACTGTGGACTCAGTTCGATGAATTCTGCTATCTATTTGATGATTCCAGACTAAGCTATTTTCGGCCTTCTATCCCCACTCTAATGCGATAATTCCTGAGTAATTAATGTACTAACGTTCTTTGAATGTATCAGTTAGAAGGAGCATTAATTATGGTCTTCTCCAGGAATATTGCTTGCCGATTTTCCATGGGACAGTTGGGGAAATAAATCAATGCTGATTATTCTCAAGGCTGTCAGCATTAATTATAGAGGCATTCAAATTTTTGAGAGAGAAGAAATGAAGAACGGATAAACAGACAGACATAATAGACAGATACAATCAAGCACGATTTTGAGAAAGCTTCACACAGAGCATAACTTACTTAGAAGCATACAGAGAGACAGAGAAAAAGATTCAGTGTGGAATAATCTGCTCTGTTAACAAGAAGCATTCTTTGATACATAGGAATTCCTGACCAGCAGCTCATCAGCATCTGAAGAAGAACAACAACACCTATATATAGAGTCTTCTTTCTTCAACCACTCGAGGACACTTCAAAAGGACAACTTCAGCTCAATCTGTCAAAGAAGTTCCTGAAGATTATTGCTGGTCAAGGATTCAGTTTTAAGACCTATCACCTTGAAGCTTATCTCCTAATTTTCCCTGATCTATTTTACATCTCAGGGGAGCTTTAAGCTATAATCAATAACCCACATAGTCTTCTCAGTTGTACATTGAGAAAGAGAAGACTTCCATCATTCTTTTCCCCCTCTTGTATAAAGGGTTGTCATCTTCCTTCAAAAGTGATTCCTTAGTTGCAAGTCTCCTGATCAAAAGACTTGGGTTGGTTTTTGAGCACCTGATCAAAAGCTCATTGGTGTCAGGCACCTGATCAAAAATCCGAGTAGATTCCTACCAAGGGTGGTAGAAGAGTGGATGTACCCAGTTAAGGGGAACCACTATAATTTTCTTGTGTCGTCTGGTTGCCCCTTTTCATTTGTTCTTGCTGTGCTTGTGATTTATGATTTAGGTTTATTGCTCTTCAGTTCATTAATTCCTGCACTTTTAATTTACAGCAAAAGCTGTAATAATTTTTATTATTGCACATATACACTATTCACCCCCTCTAAAGTATATTAGATCTAACCCTCACTTTCATCCTGGTAGACCGGGCCTTCTGAATCGTCTTAGCCCGTTAAGCAGTCGAGTATGCAAATAGTCAGAGTTTCATAGAGTCACGAGAAGAAGACTTTATTACTTGGAAAATCCACAATCGGGGTTGAAAGTATCTAGAGTCAACCTAAATCACCTAGAGGGGGTGAATAGGTGAGGTCAATGTCTTTTCGTGGAATAAAAATAACTTAAAAATAAAAGCATGTAGAACACATATATCTATAGTGGTTCCCTGAGTTAGGTACGTCCACTATCCTGCCTCGCCTATCTACCATGAAGGGCTAGATTCAGCTACTTCAGCCTTCTCAGATTTAAACAAATCTTACACCTCGAAGCCTCAACTTCTACAACTCTGAGACAATACTCCTACCACTCGAAGAACAACCTCTCCTACAACTTGATCCAAACACGGATCTACAACTTGACCAAACACGGATCTATACTGGGTGGGAAAAACCTCCTACAAGAGTAAAAAATAGATTTACACAAAAATAATGATTATAAAAAACCTTATTTACATCTAACGTCTTCGATTCTTTGTTCTTCAGAAAAGTTGACCTTGAATGACTTGAAGAGCAAGTGAACCTGAAATCTTTGAAGTATTTGATTTGAAATCACGGATCGACTAGATCTGTGAGAATCTGAAACTTTGGAGAATGATTATCCAGTTGATTAGGTTGAAGTCAATCTAATCGTGTTGCACATTCGCTGACCGAGCGGAATTCACGAGAAACGTGCAGTAGCTAACATGTACTTATGTTTTTTCTTCGTATTGATTTGAGCATGATTAGGGTTAATGGAAAATAAACCCTAAATATAAATAGGAATCATCCTTTGTAATGGCTAGAAAAGATATTGCATACCGGGAATGTCGTGGGTTTCTATACATGGCGATCTAGATAAGCCGAGCCAGATTTTTAAAAATAGAAGAAAATAACCCTAAGTACACTTCGTCAAGTATAGCTGAGTATACTCTCCGAATAACAATTAATCTCAACAAAAAAGACTTGGATAAATTTAGCTTGAACGAACGTATCACTTGACGCCTAGCAGAAGTCATACTCAATGAATCTGACGAATATCGTCAAGCTCACTCGACGAATTCGACGAGTATCGACTGATACACTCGACGCATTTGATGCATAAGATGAGCTATATTCTACGAATATGACTTGGAATAATCTAGAGAAGTAAATATGGAAACTCAAAGGCATACCCAATGAATCTCGACGAATTCAACATGTATGAACATGTATATTCGACGAAATCGGAGGGTATCAAAAGAAACACTCCACGAATTTGATCAGTATACTTAATTATACAAGACAATTTTTACTTAACAGATTTTACAACTCTCAGAGATTTTACCCAAGTAAATATGATGAATTTGACGAGTGCCAGTAGTGAAAGATAAATCTATGTATAGTTAATCACCTAGAGGGGGGGGGGGGGGTGGTGTGAAAAGGTATCTTTTAAGATTCTTTGTCACTTATAGCAAATACTTGTACAAATATTTTAGCTGATACTTGAAAATAAATAACCACAACCAGACAACACAAGCAATCCAAAGAGTACACAGAAATTTTTATAGTGGTTCCCCTATCTAGGGTAAATCCACTTTCCCCCTTCTTCCTCACTAGCAATGTGCTAGATAATGTTATATCTCCTACTCTTCAACTAAGATCAACTGATCTTACAAGCTCAGTTTCTGTTAAGAAACCTACAACTCAGACCAACAAGTCCTACCTCAGAGATTCATCCAATCTCTTACCTCAGGACCTTGAAGAACCCTACCTCAGCATTTATAATACGGGCTTACACCTCAGTGATCCCACAGAAATCACCTACCTCAGGTCCCTCAAGAACCCTACCTCAGCATTTATAAATTAGGCTTACAACTTGGAGAATTTATGTCCTACCCACTCAGATCTCAAAGAGATCTTACAAAATTAAGAGGTAAATAATAAAAATAATCTCAAAAAATAGCAATTCTGTAATCTGACTTATCTGATAATTCATATTCTTCAATTCAGTAGCCCAGGATAGATATTTGAAAAGTAGGCTAGCTGAAATGAGTATTCACTGGATCGGTAAGTTCTTGATGTTGATCGTCTTGATTTCCTTAAAGAACATATAAAATACATCCACCTTAATCCTATGATCAACTTGTTGAAAGGATCAAAAGATTTTTAGAAGACCTTCGTCTTCTTTCTTCTTGGGGTTGTCGCTCTCCTCTGACTTAGAAGAAATCAGAATGAGAGGATTGATTGATTTTTCTGATTGTTTTGTTCAGTGTAGACGACCCCTCTATTTATAGCCTTTAGGGGTTGTTGGCTTTCGATTGATGACATCATAATTACGCCATCATGCTTAAAAATCTCCTTCAAACAGCGTCTGATGAGATATCACATTACTGTAGCTGATGTGACATTTCTGACTTGACTTAACACTTCTGTATTGACTCTGTACATCTTCAGAATCATAAGTGTCGAGATGTCCTAAGTATATTGACACAAAAATACTTAGTATAAACTGTAAAGTGTCAAGACATCTTAGCAGTCTCGACACAACTATCTGTTAGTGTCGACATCTTTAAGTCTTCACTGTGTCGAGATAGTAGAATTGTCTCGATACTACTGTCCACTAGGTGTCAGCATCTTTAAGTCTTCACTTCAGCACTTCATGATGTCGAGACAGTTGTATTGTCTCGACACTACTATCCTGAGTTATAAGGTGTCAAGATATTTGACTTGTCTCGACACTGCTGACTTAATCTTCATGGTGTCAAGATAACTGACTTGTCTAAACACAGCTGTCTTGAATCTTCTAGGTGTCAAGATAACTGAATTATCTCGACATAGCTGACTTGATCTTCAAGGTGTCGAGATAACTGACTTGTCTCGACACAGTTCTCGCAAAGGTGTCGATATAGTTGAAGTGTGTCGATACTTTTGTACTTAACCATTTCTTTGCACTTCAACTTGCTAGGCGTTGACTGTCCGAACTTTACTCAACACTTTTAGCTGTTTGGCGTTGAGTGAACTGGCTTCACTCGACGCTTATGGACTTGGACAATTTTCTTTACTGTCTTTTCAGTCATCTTCTATGAGTCCACCTATCAATGTCATTTGGACCTCTTGTCCAATCAATATGTCATAGACTATCCTGCATGTGTAAACTGAAACATACATCAAATACAAACTCGTGTATAACATTGAGTTGAAAGGGCTTCTTCAAATCAAGTACATTATTTACAATGTACCCAAAAATCTCCCCCGATTTGGAGAAGTCGTAACCTCAATTCAATAATATACACCACAACACCTAAATAACATAATTATGATGTACATTAAAAGGGCTGAACAAAATTATAAAAGAAATAACAATAATAAGACAAATATAACAAAGTGCAACCAAACTTTTTCATTCCAATTTGTTCAAAGATTACACTTTTCATTTTTTATAATGTTCTTAAAACCAAATTACGTAGTGTTTAGAAAAGAAAAAAATAAACTAAGATTGTTCTGTCTCTTTGATGACAATGCCTTTTCCTGATTGTTCTTTAGCTTTAACTTCAGGCACATTATCATCAACAAGCTTCTTATTTCCCTTGACAACTTTGGCATTCAAGATCTCTTTTTTCCTTGAGCCTTTTATTTAAAAATAGTGATAGGGCTTAGGAAAATACTTACTAGGTTCAATAAAATCAACCAGGATCTTCCCTGCCTTTAGATCTTTTCTGAATTTATAGATGATCTCCTGCTGCTTTGTATGCTTGACCCATTGTTGTTCTGAATATAATTTTCCCATGTCCGCTGTATTGTTATTGACTGCTTTCCATGCAGTGAGTATAATAGATCAAGAAGTTGGACTTCACTGCTCAAAATAAGGCTTTGCTTCAGGCTGCTCCCTGAATCTCTTCTTAGATAATTGAGCTTATATTTCTCTGAGTAATATAGAAGCAGCTATATTCACCTCCTCATATACTATATTTTGAATCTATGGTGGAAGGTTGTACATGGGCTGTACTGCAGTTTGAATGGACTCAAACTGAGATGGTTGGCAACCAGACTCAACAGTTTGATCTTCATCATACCTTAAGGGATGAAAGCCTAGAGTTTCTCTGATGCTATTGGAGGTCCAAATAGCATGCTCCGAGATTCACTTTAGCATTACTCTCTCCCCCTTTATGACTTCAATTTCTACATGATCCCTTATGTCAATCTTATGAAATCTGACTCGACCATCTTAATGATTAATCCTTGAGGACAATGGATTCTTCACTTTGAGCAAATGATCATTTAGTTATTTTCCAGAGGCCTTGACTTCCTTAACCAAATAAGCTATGTGAGTAGATTGCTGCATTTTAATATCCTTGGAGGTAGAGGTCATCTTTGTCTCTAGAGCTGTAGTTTGCTCAGCTATCTTTACTAGCAAAGCATCATGCATTACAATCATGTTTTCATTCATTATAGTCTAGTTTTCAAGGACATAACCTTGTTTAATAGCTATTTCTACTTGTGTTTCCTTTGACATCTGTTGTTGTTGATCAAGGTAGACTACAACATGTGCTCCTCTTTGGAAGAAGTGAGTCATATCATTTTTCAGCAGATTCACTTCAAATCTAATTGATTTGATTTCTTCTGCAAGCTAGAACTGGAACTCCTTATTGCTTTCATCTACATATTTTTCCAGTTGATTTATTCGTTGATCTAACTATTTGCATTTTAACTAGAAGTGAGCTTAAATCCATAGAAGAATCAGGTGTTGTACCAGACTGAATTGTCTTCTTATAGTTCCTACTCCTCTTCTTGAGTTCAGTCAATTTTCTTTTCTTCATGTGAGAGGCTTCCAACTCCTCAGAATCAAAAGAACTAACTACTTTAAATTATGTAGGCTCTTTAGCTCCTTCAGTATTTAGGGCCAGATCTGCCATTTCCCACTCAATTCTTGCACCATTTTCACTAATTTTGGTGTTTTCCAGGATGACCTCATCTTGCTGAGCTATAACATCGGGAACAGGGTCCTCTGGAAGAGCATGTATCTCTCCCTAGATATCTGTATCTTTATTCAGACAGATTCCTTCCTCACTCTCCTTAGAGACTACATCCTCTTTTTCCCTATCAGGCATCTCCTATTCAGGAACCTCTACTTGTTCCAGAATAGTGTCAAGCTCCTGTAATACTTCCATCACTATGGTGTTTATAGAATCATGTACTAATTCAGGAAGAATATTGAGGTTCTCCCCATCACTTGGATCCCGAGCTTGGATTGTCTCCCCCTGCATATGATCAACAGTAGCAGAGAGGTCCTTGGAGATTTTGTAGGTGTTGCATCATCTTGTTTCTCTAATCTGGAACTTCACTGATCTTCAAATTCAATGGAAGATTATTCTTCCAAAACTACTGTTTTCTTCTTTTTCTCCTCTTTCTCGACTATAGGTGTTCCCTTGGATATTACTCTATCCCACCTTGCTAGTATTCTCATGTCCATTTTCCTCATATGATTGAACTTAGATCCAATCTTCAGATTGAGACTATTAGGAATGACTTGCACCAAGTATAGTCTTATAATTCTGCCAATATTGGGCTTCTTGATGCTTCTGCAATCTTGTCAAATACTACTTTACTCCAGTTAGTCTTGACTTTGAAGATAATTCTTGTCATCAGCTCAAACATATACGCAGAAATCCTACCATGTGCTCGTATTTTACATAACAACACCTTCCCTATAATCTTCAAATTCAATGGAAGATTATAGTAACTTTTCTATACATGTTCATATAGTAATCTTTATTAGGCAAGCATGGGTGAGTAATCATCTAAAGCCATCATATTTATGAGTTTGTTCTCAAAATCCAGAATCTTCCTGAAGGCGATTATTATTTCATCGAACACTTTTGTTTTGATTCTTGTAATCATCAGAGTCACATCCAAAGGATCATACCAATAATATACGTCTTCCAATTTTGATTTTTCACTTGACTTAAGTTTTTATGGGATCGTTACACCCCAGTGTTATAGACATAATTACTCAAATATTTGAATCCTTACTTGATGGGCTCCAATCACGTCAGAGTTAAGACCCGTAATCACTCCTTCACATTACCATGATGTTACTCTATCTCGATCTGTATGTTTCTAACATAATGACCTGAGTATGTTAGTTAGGCGTGGATAGCAGTGATCCATCATCATTTTCACTTCCGCCAATTCTACCCATTTAATATATGACAGTCATAGTCAATCTCCTAAAAGCCATAGCTATGCAGAATTTCCAACTATCCTTCCGACTTATACTGAATTCTCAATTCACTTTGGCTCTCTCTTGCGGTATATCTGAGTTCTTTAATCAAATCCTTAACTGATGATATAATCATTAATCGTGTGTCACATCAATTGGGTTAAGGTGTTAGGGCATCTAGGAACATGCTTTGTTGAGGTAACACACTACTATAATTATACATAAAACATTTGTGTCATCGTTACTGCTTGATTTTAGTTTATCGAAAAGCCTGATGTTCGAATTATTGTGGATTTTACACAACTTGTTTTGTTTCTTGGGATATAGCATGTCATTATGCATTGATGGAACTACGATCTCTCTTTAAGTTGTGTCAAGTAATCATCTGATTCACAAACCCGTGAAAGTTTCTAACGTCTCATGGAGACTTTCCTTGTTCTAGGGTTGTAATATATCCAAGCGGGCAACCCTCTACGTATATCCCAACTTTGAGGGAGGGTTGATCATCTTACCAATTATCCGAACATAAGTCACGATTTTCATACGGGTAATGTTCAAATACCAATTCTCCAAGATCACTATGTTTGCGACACAACATTTTATAAACAGGGTTTAGGGAAATCCAAGTCATTACCAATTTAGCCCAATAAACAAAAGGATAAGCCCCCATACATTTTAGTCTAAATTTCTTTAATATCCATAGTGCAATCATCCTATATATGTCTCAATCCTTAGGGCTAACAATCTCAAACTTGGAGTTCCACATTAGGACTTATTGATATGTTATATACCTTAGGCTCTTATGGTTACTATTTATGATAATCTCTCAAGGTCAACATGTGACCCAACCAAATATGGGTCTCTTCTGAAACTTGATTTTTTTTCTTTTAAATTCGACCTTTAGTATTTATCACTGTGGTTGTATCAACGTAATCAAGTCATTGGTACGAGGGTTAAGTTTACGAGTACCCTACCATTCCACCAATATATATAGGCACCAATTCTCCTTAAAGCATTCCTATCAGCTTGGGCAAGAAGTGATAATATCAGTCGATAGGTGGAGTATGGACATCAGAATTTAAGCCTTAAGCAGTGACTCTTGTATTAAATTCTCCCCCTAGTACATTTGGGTATCCTCGTACCTTAATCAATCTATATACGAGGTCGATTTTAGACTACGATATCCTACGAAATCTTCTTGGTAAGTAAAACTAAGGTGGTGTCCTAATTGGATTGGCCTAACTCTTTGTTTAAATGGACTATTTTCTGTGACTTTTTACACATGGACACACCATTGCTTCCGCTGCATAGTTTGTCCGCAAACTATTGCTCGAGTGAGGTGACCCGTTGTTGTGGACTTCTTTCTCATATGATCGTTTGTTCAAGTGATACTTGTTTGTAAGACCCCTCTCCCCTTACCAAGGAGGTAACCCGGTCTTATGCCCAGAACTGCCGCCTTACGGTGACACTGACACATGGGCTAGTCGACTCTGCAAGATGCAGATCCTGCCGGCTAGAACGTTCATTCAACCTGTTTCAGCCAATCGAGAATATAAGTAAAACAAGTAGTAATAATTAACAAGTCCACAAAAATCACAGTACATATCATATATATATATATATATGAAAATGAAAGTACAACAATAGTCCATAATGAGTACAACAGAAAGATAAATGGGCTTATGCCCTCTACATGGATGTCAAATCTCTCTCTCTCTCTCTTACAAATACAAACAAGTGAAAGCTAATCTATCAACGGTACACGCATCATCACCTGACGCTGGGCTGCAGTAGTAGTAGTAGGTGGTATGAGCTCCGCAAGTCCTGCCACCTCATCCTGCTGGTCATGCTGGTGCTCCATCTCCTCGAGATCCTAAAATGATAAGGTCACAACCGACCGTTAGTCATAAAGACTAAGCCATTTCCTCCATACCTCGCCCCCACGGCTCCTAGGCACTGTGCGGGAGGACTAAGCGGAGGACAACATGGGGTATGAAAGAATAGAAGGTGACAGTGGAACTAAACTATCAAGTCTAGCAGTTCTATATATTACATGTAAAGTAAGAAAAGGATAGTGCTGTAAGTAAAGTAAGGTAAAGAATAATACAACATGTAAAGTAAGGTAAAGGACAGTACTGTAAGTAAAGTAACGTAAATAATAGTAAGTAAACTACACAACTACTAAACTAACATAACAGAAGTACCTTAACTTATATGAATGCCCATACAAACTTATAAGTTAAGGTTTCCAAATATAACTTATCATGTAAAAGAGCCCATACTAATTTATATGATAAGGATCCATGGTGCGTATGACCTAAATATGTGTGTTTGTTATGTATGCAGGTTATGATTAATGCAAATGCAACTCACACACACACGACTCTGTGATCATAGACCTTTAGTTCCCTCTTTCTGGAGCTAGCATCACTCTCTGGTACTACCATTGTGGCTATGACAGCAGTGGAGTGGGCGTCTCCACTCCTAGGCTGGTATATACACTACCAGGCCTAGACCTCCCATACGCCTCTGTATACATTCTAGGTGCACTCTAGAGTCTCTGCATACTAATTGCTGGCTAACGACAAGTCTTTTTGGTCGAGTGTGCATTTTCGGGGATCGTCCTCCAAACTGCAGTGCAAAACAACCCACTGTCCCCTTAAACCATCACACCTCGCCAGAGTCACCGTACTTCCATCAGTGTGACGATTGGCCTAGTATCGCATCACCCAGCACAAGTTTATTTCTATGCACATGCAAGATATTCCAACCCGATCCTCCAGCTCGCAGGAACAAACCTGTCCTGATATCAAACTCTCGAGCCTCCAGCTTGTAGGACCAACCCGTCCTGAAACCATCCAACCAATCACGGGTGAGATTACACATCAGTGCCCTAGTTCTGAATCCCTCCAACCCTTCACGGGTGAGATTGCACATCAGTGCCTTAGTTCTGAATCCCTCCAACCCTTCACGGGTGAGAATGTTACCATGTTCTCTTAGCCTATTAGACTATTCTTGTCTAATGTTTGTTATACCTTGCAATTTAGGGTTAATCCCAGGACTGCCTAGGGTATGCCCGATGAAGGGGTCTCGGGGCACTAGGAACCAAGATGGGATTGAAGTCTAAAGCTCCCTTTCTTAAGGACACTTACTCTTATTAGTGTTTACCCATTATTCATACCCAACTCTCATTGTTACTCAGGTGTGAACCTAATGACTTAAGGTATTATTGGGAGAGCGGCGGTCTTCTGCCGGTCTCTGTTCTAGTTATTCTCCTTGGTGTTTTGCACTCTAACACTCATTACTAAGTAGTGACTTACTTGACGCCAACCAGGGTTTCAACTTTCCAATTAAATTCTCTTTCTAACCACTTTTCATATCCCCCGGCGGGTCCTTGTATTATACCCTACTTTTGTTATATGCAACCATGACCTAATATTTACCCATGTGATATGACTTCCAAATACCTTGGGCCAGATGCCCCTAATTATTTATCATGGGTTGGTATGGTGTATGATGTTGACCATTCAAGATTTCACTACTTTTCTAAGTAATTAAGGCCCTATATTAATTCTTTTAATTGAGTGACTTAAGTCACTTTGTACATGATGTACTAAATACAATAGTTCCACAGATCGAAGAAATTTATCTGGTGTTCAATGAGGTTAAATATTACTGCCTACCAGAATTCATAATTTTCCCATGTAAACTTCTATATAACTTCCATTTAAGATTAAAATCACAGTTTGACCATTTTTCAAATGAAGTACATCAACTGTACAACCAAAAATTCTAGGAAAATTACTGGATGCCAATATTGATATAATAAAACATCATACAGAAATTGATGACCCTAAACAGTGATTTGACCTAGCAAAACTCCATAATTGTATTATTACCAAAATACCACTACTTAAATTTTCAACAAACATAATCACCCATAAATTCTAAGATAATTACCCAAAGTTCTAATTACAGGAATAAGACACGATAAAATTACCCATAATTTTCCAGCAATTATTTCCTTTACTTTTTATTAATTTCCAAGAAGGGGCAATAATATAATTCTACTAAAACCTCAAAGTATAGTTTCCAAACAAGCTTATAAAATTTTCAAGAGATGTATGATGTCCTACTGGGGCTTGTGACAGAGTTTCAGAATTTATAAGAGTACTTAGCCCTCTTTTCAATTTTTATTTCCAAGAAGACATAATTTCCAATAATTCCAAATAATGGGGTTTTTGATCCCAAAATCCCATCCTTCCTATGAGAGGTGTAATGCATCCTTATAAGCCTCTGTCCAGAGTTTCATGGACATGCATTTTGCCAAATCGGTAAATTCCAATTTTCCCATTTCTACTATAGGCACACCAAATTTCAATATACCTTCATTATGCATGTTAGATTTCCGAAACATGCAGAGGTCAAAATGGCCTAAAAGTTTTACCATGGTCATATAATGACCCAATGGCCATGCAACCCAAATTCGGGTGCATTTGGAGTTGTAGATCTCCAAAACTTCAATTAATTTAATAAATGATATTTCTCCAAAAACTATGGAAAAATACTTTCCAAAAATTCCCATTTTTGGTCCGTGCCTAAGTATGACCTAATCACATGCATGACCAAAATCGTAGGTCATGTGGACTTAGGGTTTGGCTTTGGTACTATTTTAAATATCTACCATATCCGAGGACCAGTCTTGGTAGAATGGCCCTACAAGGAGCTGTATTGCTCCAAATTACAACTTTAGGATGTCATTTTAAAGGTAAGACCTAGGGATACATTTTATATGTTGAACATATTTTCTGAATATGCATCTAAGAGGCCTAAAATTATACCACAAGATACATAATAAAGTGTGACAGATTACTAAGATTAATATAGCACGAATCTCAAAGCACAAACAGAGAGCATCCGTTCATCTTCCTCCATCAGCCGACGGCCAGGATTCGATTTTCCTGTATCGACTTATTTTGCTTATTCCAGCCAACTTAGCCACGACCATCGCCAGATATTATCGCCACCACCCCCATTGAGGTGGGGGCGTTCATTTCCCAGCGGTTTGGCCACCGGAGGTGGCTTCTCCGGCGATCCCCAGCTAGAAGGAAAGCTCGGCATTTTAGCTCACGACTCACATGGTATTGGGCTCAATTGAGCCCGATGTCTCGCCTAGTTGGGCTAGAAAACTAGCATGGGGTGAGGTGAGGTGAAACAGACTTAATCGGAGCCCGATGGTGGTGGCAGCGGTGGTTGGCCATGGAATTTATCCTCTCCAGTGAGCTTGCTACCGAACTCATTTCTCCACCAAAAGCTTTGATCCAGATATCAAATTCCACTCCTCTTGGCCTTCTGAAGCTGATGGTGAGGTCAAATGGGGGTGGGGATGGCTTGTTGTGTAGTTTTGAATAGGGGGATTTCATCCAAGCATTGGATGCTTCACCATGGCTGACATGTGTCATGGAGTTGGGCTGGAAAGGATGGGTATTATTGCTGGAGCTCAGAGGAGGGCTTGGGAAGAGAGGAGGAGGGCCACATGGCCTCCATCCCTTATTTCCCTCTCTTCTCTCTCCTCTTTTTAGCCTAATTTCCAAAATGCCCCCTTACATGTCACTACCCTCCAAATTCAGAGGGTAGGGGCTGTAAATAAACACTTGGGCTGGTCATGGGCCTTGGCTCATGGGCTTAGCCCATTAGGAATGGGTAGACTCATTTCTTTTCTTTTCTTTAAGGCCTATGTTGACTTGTTGACTTTTTAGGTTGACTTGACCAACATGATGACTGTACTAGCCCCACTTGATGGTCATGGACCCTATGCCACCACCCAACTTAGGTTGGGTCATGGTGGTGCCCTACTTGGGCTAATTGGGCTTATAGGTGTGAGTTTGACCAATTTAGGGTTTGGGTTGACTTGGGCCAACTTGTGTCAATGGGTGACCCAATGATGTGTCTTTTAGTTCACTTAGATTGCTTTTAGGGTTAGGGGCATAGTGGTGGGGCCAATGCGTGCTTATGACTCCATATTGGGCTAGTTTGACTTGAATTGACCTGGGCCCTATAGTAGGCACTATGTGAATCCACCCTAACTCCATGGGTCAAACCTAGCCTAAACCCCATTCACCCAACACATGTCCTAACCTAATTTAAGTTTAGGGGTCTAGTAGGGAAGGGGATGTTACATCTCACACATTAGCTGGGGCGTAGGTGTGTCATCACTAGGATTGCTAACTTGTAAACCACGTCTTATCCTTAACTGGGGACGGTTCCAGTACGTCCTTGTATGGTGTTGGGGGGAAAAGAGTGTTAGGTTGAGTAGGTTCTTCAGTGTGCACATGGGATTAACACCCCACCCTATGACATTTATGCAGCTCCTCATGCCCATCCGTCACTCAGTATGGGGCTAGAGTGTGGACACAATGCGTAGGTGAAATGTGTTTTGAGGTTTCTCATGGGTGTTCACTCACAGCACGAGAAATGCTTCATACATTGTAATACTCAGTTACATCCATAATGGTCTATCGTGCTATTTTCGGGTCTTCATTTTGATGTTCTGTTCTCTCAATGTGTTGCTAAGTGTTATTCATTTCTTATGTCTGATATTTGTTTGATATTCTTTTCTGTTATATCTTCATTTTTTGTTACTTGAGTTTTCCTATTTTAAACAAAAATCAAAATAATATGCTGCTGATTTTTCAAGCTCGGGGCTCACATGACTGCAACTTAGAGTATAAGCGCGTACGTATAATGTTTGAGTTCAATTTTTAATCTATGCAAACATTGTCATCCAGTCATAGTGGGCTGAATCTATAGGTGCTTCTCTATTGTGTGTGACGAGACGAGGTCGTGTGTGTTAACTATGCCTCTAAGTATGTGTGAAGATTTAGATAAGAGAATGACTCAAATGGTACACACATCCCTAGCCGGTGCACTCAAGGCGAAAAATGCTATGAGTACATGATATAACTTATGAAACAATATTCTAACACACTAGAAATACGTTGAATAATCAATGTCATGATACATTTGTGATCATATTAGGTTTGAAACTTTGGGCCAACACTCTAGTACAAAAGTCGTATGTATACAAGTTAAAGTGTATCTATCTAGGTGGAGAGATTTTGATTGAATCGGGGCTCAGTGAATAAAAAATGCTAACAAAAGTGATAGCTCTACGCTAACAAAATAAAAATATGCTTGCTATCACATCTCTTGTCACGGTCCCCCCAAGCACTACTTACTCCTCCAGATAAGTCTTCATGAGCATTGTGACGATGAGCACATTGGTTAACGAGTCACTTCGATCTTGTGCATCGACTATATCTTTAGATTAGTGCCCCTAGTTCTTGCCCATGTATGACATCGAATGACATGTGAGGTGATTATTCATCTTATTTCTCTTGTGTTAGGTTCCTAGCCAATCGAGATTCACATGGACAATATGATATTTGTTTCCTTGGTGTTATCTCGCTTTCGATGCTACACGTACACATGTCATTGCCTTGTCTAAAACTTTCGCTCATAAAAATTGGACTGCAACTGCACCATCCTTCTCTTTCGCACAATACGTACTAGCACATGATTTACACACATGGAGTTTTCAATGTTTTTCTCACTTGATTACTTCCTTACTCTTATAGCATTGTAGAGGTACTCGTGTGTGCTTACTTTAGTCTGTGTTATCCAATTCATGATTAATCTGAAATTTGATTTTCTCTAACTGTGTACGTTGCTCCAGGGTGTGACTCATGTGCTTGAAATTCTCTGATATGTATTTTTGTTGAGTCACCTCTATGCGTGTCATGTTTATCTTTACATTTGTGTGTGCACTACTTGCTACTTCTCACAACGCTCATCATTTCTACTATTTTTCATCCTGCATGTCTGGTTGACCTTGCCCACTCTTTTGATATTATCAAAGTGGGAGAATAAAGTGTTCATGAGTAAACTCTTGAGTATGGAGATTAGGAGAGGTCATATGTAGGGGAATGCACATAAATAAGGGGGAGCATGTCGAATATGTAGATAGGTGGGAGTGCATGTAAGAAAACCATATAAAGAACCTGCTTCAACCTGATGATAGCTTATAACTTGTATTCTTTATATGCACTCTATCTCATTGTTATTTCTCATGAACGGAAGTTGATATTATCAAAAGGGTGAGTTTGTTGGAACCGATGTTTCACGTGCCCTGTGTTTGAGAATATTAACTCCCAGATTGTATTTGATCACATCTTCTGTTAATAGAGTGTGCAGGTTGACAAGTTCAAGTGAAGAGAAGAAGACTCTTATAGTTGATAGCGTCGAGCATTAGAAGTTACCACTAGGCGGTAGCTGAAATTAAATGGACATGGTGCTCAGGAAGCTATCGGAAAGTGCTAGTATTACCACCCAGTGCTAGCCCAATGAATTAATTCGACATGGCGCTCGGGAAGCTATCGGACAATGCTAGCTGTTACCGCCATGCGCAAGCTCACTCAACATCGCGTCAAGAGCATTGAGAAGAAATGCGTTGAGTGCTTCGAGACAGTGGCGTTGTGTGGCTGCTACCGCCAGGCGCTAACGCTTCGCACTAGGTGCTCGACGAACGTTAAGCAAGACCTTTCGACGAATGTTATCTACCGCAGGGACGATAGAGTTTACCGCACCTGTGCTAGCCTCTTGACGACTCGACATGACTGTTTCGAATCATCATGCTCCATATTACCGCGTAGTGGTAGCAGTAACCGTGCATCACTAACAATGACTAAATCGGCAATTATTTCATTTTAAATAGCATTCCGTACTTGGATGACAACTGGCACAACAAAGCGCACGAGCCTACCGCCGGGCGCTATTCTTACCACCGGTGGTAGCTCTGTTTTCATAAAGCCGTATAAAAGGCAGCCTTGTTTTCTGTGCCTCATATCTGGAAAAAAAGAAAGGATGGGAGTTCTTGAATTCTATGGTCCGGACGCCTTCTTGAGCTCCGTTTACAAGTCTCCGCCAAAGAAGAAGATAGTCATCTCCCTCCCACTTCGTGATCGAAAGACTCTGACAATCCAAGATCTACAATGAATACGAAGAGCCGACCGGTTGCCAATAAATGGGAGATCTTAAGCACCGACCACGGATCGCTATACGAAGTAGTCTTCATGATGGAGAACATCATCTTTTGAATTTTTATATCTCTTACTTTTGTAATATTTTTTGTCTTTTCTAAATTTTGAGGAGAGGAAAATTGACCGGTAAGGGTCGTCGGAATCCAAGGAAGGATTATGTGGGAAATATTCCTGGGGATAAGGACGTCTAGATTCAGGAGGATATAGTGGGGCTCTAAGACCCTTCCTTGTGAGGAGGTGAAGAGCCGGCTCGAAGACTTTTCCTAGAGGGAAAAGGAGGGATCCAACCGGTCCGTAGAGCGGATCTGTATAAAAACCAAAAGAATTTTTATATTTCATCGCCTTTGACCTCTGGCGTTACGGAGATCACGTTTTGTTGGATCCCTAGTTTGGATTTGGGCTAGGTTCACTGAGTTAGGATGTCTTTGACCCACCTTGTATAGTCAGGGTCATTGGTTGTGTCCTAGAGTCTAGGGTTTGTCCTTAGAACATCATCTTGTGGACCAGCCATCCTCTAAGATTGCCAGAGAAACTCAAGACTTAGAGATATTTTCAGCTCAAGGAAATCTGTTCGACGTTCGTCGATCTCAGATCAACGAATCAGCGACATTCGTCGATCTCAGCTCAGAGAACCATATTGTTTGGTCGACGAATTCTGGTCAACGATTTGTATTCTTCTCAGCCAGAGACTTCTCAGATTCTAAGTCCACAATCATTCTTCGGTCGACGAATTTTTTATCTCTGTTCGACGAATAATGATTGACAGTGATGATTATCTGTTCGACGAATTTGTTTATCTGTTCGGACGAATGAAGATTGTTAGTTCGATGAAGATTGTAGCAGCCTTGAAGACTAATTGCTATTGTCTGGTCGACGAACTCATCAGCTCAGCTCGACGAACTGTGAACTCAGCTCGACGATTCCTGTTCTTCGTTCGACGATTCCAGACTTAGGTCTTCTCCAGTTTTCCGTCCCTTTTCTTGGCGATGATTCCGAGTAATTAATGCTCAATCTTCTCGGAATGTTACCGTTAGAACGAGCATTGATCATGGATTATTACATGCCATTTTTCCATGGGACAAGTTAGGGAATTCATTGATTGTCGCTTCCTTCCCAGCCTGACTGTAATTACTGCTCAAGCATTCAAATTTCGAATGTGTTCTTCAGTCAGTTTTAACAAACAAAAAGAAGAAGAGATTAAGCAGTCAGACACACAGAGACAGACATTTGCTCTAAATAACAGTCTTATAGAAATCTAAAGTTCTTTTCTGCAATCAGCCTAGGCCAGAGAACATCATCAAGAAGAAGAACATATAATCTCCATCAAGAGTCTTCTTCTTTCAATCCTCAGGACAACTTCAGAAGGACAACAATCTCTATCTGTCAAAGAAGTTCCTGAAGCAATCTCTGGTCAAGGCAATCAATCTTTGAAGACCTGTCACCCTGAAGCAGTGCTCCAGTACTCCTGATCAATTCAGGATCTCAGGGGGAGCAATCTGCTGAAATCTATCCTTTAGTCTTCTCAATTGTTATTGAGAAAGAGAAGACACCATCACCCCTTTTCCATCTTCTGTACAGGGCTTTAAGTCCCTTCAAAATTATTCTTGGTTGCAAGTCTCCTACAAAAAGACTTGAGGTTTTGGTTTTTGAGCACCTGAACAAAAGCTCATTGGTGTCAGGCACCTGATCAAAAATCTGAGTGGATTCCTACCAGGGTGGTAGAAGAGTGGATGTACCCAGGTTGGGGAACCACTATAAATTTCTTGTGTCGTCTGGTTGCCCTTTTTCTTTTGTTTTGGCTGTGCTCTGTGATTTGTTAGGTTGTTGTGCTAATTTATTTATTTGCTAATCTGTTCACCTAGAATTATAGCAATAGTTGTAAAGAATTTTTTAAGAGAGCAAAATACTCTATTCACCCTCCTCTAGAGTATTTCAGATCTAACCTTCACTTTCAATTGGTATCAGAGCCAGGTTGGTTAAACTACCACACCTTAAGAGGTTAATTGGTTGTACAGGCTAACACCTGAACCATAAAGATCCCTCTTGTTAGATCTGATTGTTTTGTTTCTGTTATTAGATTTATTTCTTCACAGAAATGGCTCAAAACAAAGATTATGCAAGCATCAGACCTCCAGTATGCAATCTTAACAGATTTGCCATCTGGAAGGCAATAATCAAACTGTACATGAATTCTATTAATGATGATATTTTTTATTCCATCGTGACAGGAGTACCTCCAGCACCTGCAGCTTCTACAATCACGTCTACAAACATGACTGTAGTACCTCCTCCAGAGAATAATGATGCTTACAAGAAAGCCAAAATTGCAGATGCAAAAGCAATGAACATCTTGGCTCAGACTATGTCAGATGACATATTTTAGAAGGTGGCTGAGTGCACCTCAGCCAAGGCCATTTGGGACTCCCTCAACCAAATGGTAGCTGGTTCAGCTGATGAAAAGAAAGACAGGAGATCAAATCTCATATCCCTGTATGATAATTTTAAGAAGGATGAGGCTGAGTCAGTTGATGAAATGTACAATAGGTTGAGATCAATCATCGATGAGCTTAAAACCTTGGATAAAGATATCACCCTTACAAAGGTGAATGACAAAATCTTGATGTGCTTCACTAGCTCTTGGGACTCAAGAATCTGGACTATCAAAGAAGCCAGAAGCCTAAATGAGATATCAATTGAATCTCTACTAGGCAAATTAAAGTCTTATGAGCAGTTGATTAAATCAAGAGAAGCAGCTGAATAGAAGTCAACAACTCCAGTTAGAAAAGATCACAGTATAGCTTTCAAAGCATCAGAGGAAAGTGAGACCTCAACATCCAATGAATAACTAATGAGCCTCTTTGCAAAAAGATTTTATAAGATGGCTAGAAAGGATTTCAGAAGAAAATCATCTATGCAGGATGATAAGCCCAGATTTGACAAGACACCAACCAAGGAGGTTGTGTGCTTTGGATGTAGAAAGCCTGGACATTACATCTCTGAATGTCCAGAAAACTAGAAGAAAGAGAAAAATAGAGAAAAAGACTCCAGGAGAAAACACAGCAGCAGACCCTCCTCCAGCAAGTACAAAAAGAGAGACAAGGGCTTTGTTGCTAAAACATGGAGTGATACAGAAGAAGAATCATCCTCTTCCAGCTCAAGTGAAGAAGAGGAAGAAGCAAGATCCAAGGAGGTTTGCCTTATGGCAATTGATGCCTCTAGGAGCAGTTCAGGATCAGAAGGTGAATCTGAAGATGAGGCAGCCTCAGAGTCAGAGGCAGAACAGGTTCTTTCAAGTTTTAATTTTAATTCTGATTCCTTTAAAATTGAATTCAAGGCCATGTGTTTAGATTTAATTAGTTCAAAAAAGGAAATAAAAACCCTTAGAGAAAAACTAATAAATCTTGAATTTGTCAACTCAGAAAATCTTAAACTAAAAGATCAACTAACTTTAGCAAATGAGCAGATAATTAACTTAAAATCTGATTTATGTGAGGCTAAACAACTTGAGCAATCTCTCAATGGAAGAAGTCTCAAGCTGATGGACATAACAAGCACAGTAAATGACAGATTAAATGGCAAACTGGGCTTGGGTGCATCATCAGGTTTGCCCCCCATAATTAAGAAAAATATTCTTACCACACCCATTAAATTTGTTTCTGCCAAGGGAAAAGAGAAGATACCCATAGACAAGAGCAATAGAAATCAGAAAATATCTAATAAAAACAAGGTTCAGCAGCATTCGTTGAACTCAGATCGACAAAATGTGGCCCGTTCGTCGAACCTAAATCGACGAACGCTGAACGCAAACTTCAGTTATAACAATTCGTCTAACTATGATCGACGAACTTTGTATGGTTCGTCGAGCAGAGGTCGACGAACATGGGGCGCAGAAAATGACCATTGTCATTCTTTGAGCAGAGATCGACGATCTCAGCCTATTCGTCGAACTCTGGTCAACGAACTTACAAGAATTCGTCGAACCCAGAAGGACCAAACATAAACCATTTCTCTTATAGAAATTCTAAGCCAGATGATAAACCATTCAATCCAGTAGCTGATTGGGTTATTCCACCTAGGAGATATCACCCCTTAGGTTATAAATCTCAACCTACTTTGTAAGTTATATCCAGCTTTTTTTTTCAACAAAATAAAGGACCCAAGGTAACCTGGGTCAAGAACAATTAATTTTGTTTTTCATTACAGGTAAAGAGCTGTGCAAGGGTAAGTCAGACCTGGTACTTGCACAGTGATTGCCCCAAGAATATGACGGGCAGCAAGGACAATCTATCTAATTATAAATCCAAGCTAGGACCAAAGGTGATCTTTGGTGATTCAAATAGTGGCCAGTCTGAAGGATATGGAGCAGTAAAGATTGGAACAGTTACCTTCAAGAGAGTAACATATGTAAGAGGACTCAAACATAACCTAATATCCATAAGCCAATTATGTGATGAAGGTTATCAGGTACACTTTAACTCTACCTCCTGTTCTATTATTAATAATGAAAACAAAACTGTTTTAATTGGAATAAGACATGGTAACATATATCTAGTAGATTTTATTTCTTCCAAAACTGATGTTTGTTTACTCAATATCACTAGTAACCAAAATGAGTTATGGCATAAAATATTAGGTCATGTAAACCTTAAAAATATAGCTAGGTTATCTAAAGACAACCTTGTTAGAGGTTTACCTTCTGGCCCCTACAAGAAGAAAACCTATGCAGGGCTTGTCAATTAGGCAAGCAAACTAAAACTAGTTTCAAATCCATTAATAAAAGTGATTCACCTAGGATTTTGTATTTGCTTCATGTGGACCTATTTGGACCCATTACAGTACAAAGCCTAGGAGGGAAGTCTTACACTTTAGTAATTGTTGATGACTTCTCCAGATTCAGTTGGGTGACCTTTCTGAGAACTAAGTCAGATACATTAAAGGTTCTTAAAGATTTTCTCAGGACCATACAGATTGAGTTCTCTACTCATGTTGCATTGATCAGAAGTGATCATGGCACAAAGTTTGAGTCTCTTTTTATGCATGAGTTCTGTGAGAAGGAAGGTATCAGGCAGTGCTCCTCAGCTCCTAAAACTCCCCAACAAAATGGGGTAGTTGAAAGGAAAAATAGGACACTCATTAAAACTACAGGCACATTATTGGCAGATGCTTACATGCCTCCATCCTTTTGGGCAAAAGCTGTAAACACTGCTAACTATGTCCTAAATAGAAGCCTCATACATAAGCTGAAAAATAATCCCCCCTATGAATTGCTTAAAGAGAAGAAACCTAAAATCACATATTTTAAAGTTTTTAGTTGCATATGTTATATTCACACAAACAACAAAAGATACATTAGAAAGTTTGAGGCTAAGACTGAAGAAGGGATTTTTCTAGGATACTCCCAAGTAAACAAAGCCTATAGGGTTTTTAATAAATCCACTCTTAAAATTGAAGAGTCAGTTCATGTATTTTTTGATGAAGCTAACATGTCTTATAAGGAGAATGAGATTTCTACCAATAGCTCTTTGCAGGTTTCACAACTGTGTGAGTCTATGGATGGACTAAACCTTACCCAAGAGGTGTCAACCCATCCTTCTCCACAGGTTGCTGAAGACAGTGAAGAAGAAATTCAAGTGGAAGTGGCTGAACATCCCTCAACAGCTAATAACATTCCTCAAGAGAAACTAATTATAGAAGTTGTTGCTGAACAAACTCCACGCACTGATCTTGTCACACTTCGAGATCACCCCAGATCTCAAGTGATTGGAGAAATTTTAGCAGGTGTACAAACAAGGCATCAACTCAACCAAGACTTGATGCATGCCTGTTTTCTCTCTCAGATTGCAGCTCTCTCCATCCATGAAGCTGAGCAAGATCTCCACTGGATCATTGCAATGCAAGAGGAACTAAATCCGTTTGAGAGATGTAGAGTTTGAGATTTGGTTCCAAGATCTCATAACTATCCAGTTATTAGAACCAAATGGGTCTACAGAAACAAGCTAGATGCTCAAGGAAACATAGTGAGAAACAAGGCTAGGCTTGTTGCTCAAGGCTACAGGCAAGAGGAAGAGATTGACTATGACCAAACCTTTGCCCCTGTTGCAAGGTTAGAGGCCATAAGAATATTCCTTGCATATGCAGCTCACATGTGATTCAAAGTTTTCCAAATGGATGTCAAGAGTGCGTTTTTGAATGGAGTGCTTCAAGAAGAGGTTTATGTGGAACAACCTCCAGGTTTTATCTCTCTAACTCAACCCTCTTTTGTATTTAAATTGCATAAAGCTCTCTATGGTTTAAAGCAAGCTCCAAGAGCTTGGTATGAGACCTTAGCAAGCTTTCTTTTAGAGCATAAATTTACAAGAGTACCATAGATAAAACTCTTTTCACTAGACATCATATGGACCAAATTTTATTAGTGCAAATATATGTGGATGACATCATCTTTGGGTCTACTGATCCCAAATTATGCAAGAGGTTTGCTGACCTCATGCATTCCAAATTTGAGATGAGTAGCATGGGTGAGCTTTCCTACTTTCTTGGTCTCCAAGTGAAGCAGCTCCCTGATGGTATCTTCCTCTCCCAAGCTAATTATGCTAAAGAGCTTATTAAGAAGTTTGGGATGGGTGATTCTTCAGGAATGAAAACACCTATGACTACCAATGTTGTTGTGGATTCTGATGCAGCAGGGAAACCTGTAGATCAGAAGCTTTATAGGGCAATTGTTGGATCCCTATTATACCTAACAGCTAGCAGGCCTGATATCATGTTTGCCACATGTCTTTGTGCTAGGTTCCAAGTGAACCCCAAAGAATCTCACCTTATTTTCTTTAAAAGAATTTTGAGATATATAAAGAGTTAACCTAATCTAGGACTCTGGTATCTTGTAGAGTCAGAGTTTGAGTTAACTGGATACTCAGATGCTGACTATGCTGGATGTAGAGTGGACAGGAAGAGTACCTCTGGAACTTACCAGTTCCTGGGTATGAGACTTGTCTCCTGGTTTTGTAAAAATAAACATCCGTGTCTACATCAACTGCAGAAGCAGAATATATGGCTCCTGGCAGCTGCTGTTCACAAATTTTATGGATACAAAACCAACTCTTAGACTATGGTGTCAACTTAAATAATTCAACATTATTTTGTGATAATACTAGTACTATTGCTATAGCACAAAATCCAGTTCACCACAGTAGGACTAAATATATTGATATAAGGCATCATTTCATTAGAGATAGTGTAGACAAAAAGAAAATTAACCTAATCCATATTCCTACTGATTTACAGAGAGCAGACATTTTCACCAAACTCTTAGATGAGAAAAATCATATGTTCTTTATAAATCAACTGGGAATGATCAATGGAGAAGAGTTAAATTATTTTATGTCTGCATTCGACGAATTTTCCAGTGTTCGTCGAACGGAGTTCGATGAATTAGGGAAAGTTTGAGAGATGCTCGTCGAACGGAGATCGACGAATTCTCTGTGTGGAAACAATTTTCGTTGACCAGAGATCGAGGAACTGTGCTTCAGAAGATATTTCGTCGAACGGAGCTTGACGAACTATTTTTGTTTCTTCTGGATGAGATCAACGAATTATTTGTCTATAATTTATTTCGTCGACCTCAGTTCGAAGAACTGTTTCTTTTTTGTGGAACGGAGATTGTCGATTCATATTCTGGAAAACCTTATATTTAGGTTTTCTTTGATCTCCATCCCGCGCTTTCTGTTCCCTTGCTCTTGATCGTCGTTTTCTCTGTCTATATTGCAGGTGATCTCAATGGCGATTCCAACAGGAGCTCTAGCCGTAATGAAGTTTGACACTGGCTTTGATGTCGACTTTAACTCTTTCCAGCACTCAGATCCAATCTTCCTCTACATTCTAGAACTTCTGAAGAACAGAATCTGAAGAACTTGATGACCACCCGGATAAAGTTGGCAGGCACAGAAATCAGGGAATGGGTCTATACTTCAATAATTTCTGAAGACAATGTTATGACAGGATCAATTGTCGGTAACATCGACTCCTTAACCCCCGCCATTTTAACTGAAATATTTGGTTTGACAACCGGAGAGGAGGAATTAGAGATTGATTCTGCAGAGTTTACTATGTTGCTGAATCTGATGGGTTATGTTGGTGACAACCCTAACAAACTGTTGAAGAAACATCTGTCTGCCCCATATAAATTATTAGCAGGCCTGGTTGGTAAAGTGCTACTCAGGAAACATACAGCACACGACTACATCACCAGACAACAATTTCTGGTCATGTGTGCCATTGTCAACAAGAAGCAAATAGACTGGGCACAACTACTGTTTGACCTGATTAAGAAGAAGAATTCCAAGAAGGAAGTATGTTTTGGAAGAATCCTAGGGATCTTCCTAAAGGAAACGGCTGTTGAATCCCTGGTCTCCCAGACCATATTCATTAATGCCAGTAAAAGGCTCACCTGTGCCTTATTTGGCAGGTGGGAGAGGACAATCACCAAGCCCACAAAGGCTTCTACCTCTTCCACCCCAGCTTCTGAAGGCACCAGGGTTGTTAAAGCCACTCCCACACCTGCTGAGGAGATTCATCCCCCTCCACCATCTCTTCCAGCACCCCTTCCATCAAAACCACTCCCTTCCTCTCCCATTCCTTCTTCAACACTTCAATCACAAAAGCATACTTCTGTGCCTACTCCACCTTCATCTCCACCACTTGACATCACTAACATTCCATCTTCCCCTCTTCAAGCAAATCAACAACCAACCCCTCCCGCTTCACCTCATGACACATCTATTCCTACACCACCACAGTCCCCACTCCCCCCATTTATCCTCCATTCCATCTTACATCCTACCCTCAGACACTTGCCATGCCCGATGCAACCCTTCCATCCTCATCACCATCCACTCATCACATACATGCTGCTACACCCTCCATTCCATCACTAGTTGCTCCCTCCTCCACACCAAATGCAACATCCTCTCCCTCTTCCTCATTTGATCCCACTACCATATCCTCTATCCTCACCATCATTACCCCCCTTCTAAAATCCCTTATAGCAGAGGCCATTACACCGCTTGCTTCCTCCATTCAATCTTTATCTGCCAAAATTTCTGCTCTTACTACTGCCTCCTCCTCAGTCAGGGGCCTGGCCTCAGTCCCCACTGAAACCAGGCAGGGGGAGATGCCTGATGATGAAGCAGCAGCACCAGCTTCAGATACTTCAGCTCCAGCAGATACTGCAGATATTTCAGCCCCCACAGAAGTATATCCAGATTGTACAGATACAGATTTAATTGATTTAATTGATTTTATTAATACTGATATGGACATTGCTGACACTGTTGGTGATTTTATCCTCAATCCCACAGTTAATCTACAAGAATTACTGCAAACTTTTGATAACGTATATATGCATTCTCTTCCAGAAGACTTCACTAAGTCACAGTTGGCTATTGTGCCCTATACATCTCCAATAAGTCCAGCAGTTGCTAAGCAACTCTGTGACAGTTTTGCAATTCCAATTTCTGCTCCAATCTCTGCAGTTATTCCAGAAGCTATCTTAGCACCAATTTTTGTCATGGATGATTCCCCAATTCCAGATCTGGATGAGCTGATCTCGGCTGGTATTGAAGAGGAAAATAAGGCAGCAGCTGCAAGCTCTGTCCCAATTACTTCTGATTCCTGTACAGTCTCCTCTTCAACTACTGCTGAAACTCCAGTTTTTAAAACTTCTGCTTCTGCTATAGCAAAGACTGTCATTGATGATAAAGCTTTGAGAGCATTGGATGCTTTGTATGATAACCCTCAGGGTTCTGGCAGTATAGATGATGAAGATGATTCAGATGAAGAAGCTGACAAGAATAAGAAGCAATTGTTGTCAAAGAAAAGGAAGGCTCCTCCTCCTGCTGCTCCTAAGCCTAATCCAACTGCTGACACTCTCAACTACATTTTGCATAATGTTACTCCTTATAAGAGAATGCCTGCCTGGATGTGGCTGTCAAAAAATCAGCAAAAGGAAAGGAAAAGAAGTAAGAGATACTCTCCTCCACCAGTTCATAGGTATAGAAGAGATCCTCCTCCTCCTCATCCTCCAGCTGCTGGTGCTTCCAGTTCCTCAACTTCAAAGCCTGCTCCTGTGCAAACCTACCAAAGACATCAGAGCAAGTCCTCAGGAGGCTACCAGTAGAGGCAACAATCTTCAGGTAATCAACAATCTTCACAGCAACAACAACTTCAACAGCAACAACCTCAGCAGCTACAGCAGGCAATCAGTCTCAAAAGACCTCTTTCTCCTCCTATTCCTTTTGAAGATCCTGAAACAGCTAACACTGCAAAAATGGCTAGATTCCAGGAACTGATTGGCCTATCATTGATTAATAAAGCAAAGGCTGAAGGGAAGGACATTTCTGGATACACAACTATGTCAAAGTATAGAAAAGAAGAACTTAAAAGATTTGACAAAGCAAACAAGCTCTTCAATGTTGATGACTATATGAAGCTCCATCCAGAGGCTGTTGTTCCCAGGGCCACTTCTCAGAATATGCTTGGTATAGCATATATGACAATGACTATAGCTCAGGCAGCTAATCCAAACAGAGAAATCAAATTTTCAAAGCCTGGAGCTAGCAGCAGCAGTAAAGAGAAAGACAAAGACAAATCCAAGAACAGCAAGATATAATCCAAGTTTTTCCTCATTCTTATCCTGTTTTGTTTTTACTTTTACAACTCTCTGGTTATGTTTCTGAACAAAGCTTTTTATATATCTGCTATATGTGTTATAAATTCTCTGTCCGATATATATTTTTTCTGCTTTGTTTTTTTTCATTCTGTGTCTTCACTTAGTGACCTCACCAAAATAGGGGGAGATTGTTGGATCCCTAGTTTGGATTTGGGCTAGGTTCACTGAGTTAGGATGTCTTTGACCTACCTTGTATAGTCAGGGTCATTGGTTGTGTCCTAGAGTCTAGTGTTTGTCCTTAGAACATCATCTTGTGGACCAGCCATCCTCCAGATTACCAGAGAAACTCAAGACTTAGAGATATTTTCAGCTCAAGGAAATATGTTCGACGTTCGTCGATCTCAGCTCAACGAATCAGCGACATTCGTCGATCTCAGCTCAGAGAACCATATTCTTTGGTCGACGAATTCTGGTCAACGATTTGTATTCTTCTCAGCCAGAGACTTCTCCGATTCTAAGTCCACAATCATTCTTCGGTCGACGAATTTTGGATCTTTGTTCGACGAATAATGATTGACAGTGATGATTATCTGTTCGACGAATTTGTTTATCTATTCGACGAATGAAGATTGTCAGTTCGACGAAGATTGTAGCAAAATTGACAAGATTCCCTTGAAGACTAATTGCTATTATCTGGTCGACGAACTCATCTTCTTAGCTCGACGAACTGTGAACTCAGCTCGACGATTCCTGTTTTTCGTTCGACGATTCCAGACTTAGGTCTTCTCCAGTTTTCCGTCCCTTTTCTTGGCGATGATTCCTGAGTAATCAATGCTCAATATTCTCGGAATGTTACCATTAGAACGAGCATTGATCATGGATTATTACATGCCATTTTTCCATGGGACAGTTAGGGAATTCATTGATTGATGCTTCCTTCCCAGGCCGACTGCAATTACTGCTCAAGCATTCAAATTTCGAATGTATTCTTCAGTCAGTTTTAACAAACAAAAATACGAAGAGATTAAGCAGTCAGACACACACAGACATACATTGCTCTAAAGAACAATCTTACAGAAATCTAAAGTTCTTTTCTGCAATCAGCCTAGGCCAGAGAACATCATCAAGAAGAAGAAGAACATATAATCTCCATCAGGAGTCTTCTTCTTTCAATCCTACAGGACAACTTCAGAAGGACAACAATCTCTATCTATCAAAGAAGTTCCTGAAGCAATCTCTGTTTAAGGCAATCAAGCTTTGAAGACCTGTCACCCTGAAGCAGTGCTCCAGTATTCTTGATTCATTCAAGATCTCAGGGGGAGCAATCTGCTGAAATCAATCCACTAGTCTTCTCAGTTGTTATTGAGAAAGAGAAGACACCATCACACCTTTTCCATCTTCTGTACAGGGTTTTAAGTCCCTTCAAAATTATTCCTGGTTGCAAGTCTCCTATCAAAAGGCTTGAGGTTTTGGTTTTTGAGCACCTGAACAAAAGCTCATTGGTGTTAGGCACCTGATCAAAAATCTGAGTGGATTCCTACCAGGGTGGTAGAAGAGTGGATGTACCCAGGTTGGGGAACTACTATAAATTTCTTGTGTCGTCTGGTGGCCCTTCTTCTTTTGTTTTGGCTGTGCTCTGTGATTTGTTAGGTTACTGTGCTTATTTCTTTATTTGCTAATCTGTTCACCTAGAATTACAACAATAGTTGTAAAGAATTTTTTAAGAGAGCAAAATACTTTATTCACCCCCCCCCCCTCTAGATTATTTCAGATCTAACCTTCACTTTCACATTTTTGTAATCATTTAGAACAATTATCATTTTAATTCATGTGATCGAATTCCTATTTCTTCTTTAACTGATTATGTGATTTTTTGGTTGTGTCAAGTAAGTGTTTGTGTTGTGGGGCTTGCGAACGAACGTACGTAGGAAAATGACTATAAAGACGTACCGTCGCGCATTAGATACTTAACGCCCCGCGGTAGTTTCTAAAACTCGATTTCCTGGAGCGAAATATTTTTTGAATTTCAAACTACGCTGCAAACCTTATTCACCCCTGGCCATGAGAACAACAATTGGGTCAGAGAGCCCTATGAGGATGACAAGGGCAATTCCTAGCTTAGGCTTCAACACACCGTAGGGTAGAATGGAAAACCTTCAATCGACGATGGTGCATAGTTCGTGAGGATTCATCCCCAGTTGCGATATTGAGGAGGTTGTCACTGGCATAGGCTTCAACCCACCGCAGGGGAGAACAACAAACCTTCGATCCATGTTAATGAGGAGTTTGCGAGGGCCTGTACCTAAGGTTGCTGACAAAGGATCAATCCATGAATCAGTACTGGCATGGATTGTTGGGGCATTTCCCAACCCGTTCCTGTGTTAGTAATGTTAGGAGTCATCAAACTATCCATAAATAAAAAAACTGAGATAGTTTTGCACAAGTTTTGCTCGCAACTTTATAATGTCAATTAGCGACTGTCTTTAGAATAAACGAAAGCAAACATAAGGGTTGGATTGAGAAGACAGAATATAGTAGGGCTTCACTATCCTATTCCTATCTTTTCAATTTATTCTTCTAGGGTCCTCCTGACCCACTTACTCGGGGACTACTGGTGCATGGGGTCCTTCTTTAAGGTATAATAGAATCCTCCAGGCCAGAGTCCCACAAGGACGACCCTACAACGGATTTCTGGGTCCACCCCAGGTAAATGCTGATAATACATTATTTATCTACATTTTACTATAGTATTTTGTATTAAATAATCAACTTTTGATATTTTTTATTGTAATTATAGTCTAATTCCTTTTTTCATGTTCTCAAGTATAATTGGACTTCGAATAGCAACATTGTGCCCTTGACCATGATCGGGAGGCATTTTCTAGAAAATTAATACTTTGGCCTGTGGATAATTGAATTTCAAATGATCATATCTTTTAATCTCGGAAGAGTTATGATATGTGCAACTAGTCATCGAAAAGAGGATGACGTCATCTACATTATGAAAAAGTTTTCCAAGTCTACTCCCCCATATCATGAGCGTGACATGGGCACGAACACAAGCATGTACTGAGAAATTTTACAATTTTTACCTAAATACTTCCCGGTGTAATTTTTAAAGTTTTCTCAGTACACTCCCCTATGTCACGGGAAAGACCAAGGGCGTGACCTTCCCAGAAACTGCTGAATTGACTCCAAATTTTGTTGTTTGGTCAATGATGCTGATCCAGTCAAGACAAGCCCAAGGTCACCTGTGTGTACTGCAAAATTATAGAATTTTAGTGGTTTTCCTCACAACGTTCTCAGACTTTCATGTTGTTGGTTATGTACATTACACATCCTTGGTCATGGGCAAGACCTAGGGGCGTGACTTCCAATTGTTTACCTATAAAATCCCAGTTGCTTTTGTGGTGAAGGGGATCTACACCAAGCTTCGATTTGGATCATTTTTAGTTCATTTTCCTATATTTTACTTATTGTAACTTTACGTTTGTTTAGCGATTTCAATTCCTAGTGTAACTTTACTTTCATGCACTTGTACTCTTCAATTTCTTTTTGTAAATTTGTTCTTATAAATTCAATTGTGTGTAGCTAATTACTTGACATTTGAAAATTACAATTTACCTTTGATTTCCTATTTTCGATTTCATATTATCGATATATGCTAATCGATTCTTCATCCATATCCTAGTTGATTGAGAGATCAGTGAATACGAGAAGATCGCTCAAAGGTGAAAGGAGTTATATGCACTCCTCGAGAGAGGATGACATAAATCCTCTGGAATTGAGTCAAATCCGATAGTGGGGTTCACCGACTAAAGCAAGCTTAGGTGTTTTGCATCGCTGGGAAAATGATAAAGGATTCGTGTTTTATGAATTATTTTGCATAAGAATGATTCACGATCAAACGCTCTCTCTCCCTCTTCCTGTTTTATTATTTCTTTATAAAAATTTCCTTTTATATTCTGATAAAATAATATTAATTTTCGTGAGTATAAGTAATCAACAGACACTGAAAAATATGACACTTTATATTTTATTTCTAAAACATATTATACTATGAACGATATGTGCTCTTGCCTATAGTTCGTAGAATTTCGAGATATTTTATATGCCCTAAATTTTACATATCAAATTTTTAGCATAGTTTCCGAGAAAGTTATTATTGTTGATATTTTGAAATCCTGAATTTTATTAACTTTATCATTCTCTTTTCCCTCACATCCATTTCTCTTTTTAACTCTATTTTTCAAATTTATTTTTATTATGTGATGGTTCATATATTTTATAACAAAATGTTATCTAAATTAGTCGCTACCCTTGTCGTACTTCAAAACAAACATAATATTACAGAAGCTGATAGAAAGCGACAAGTTTTATGTAATGTTTTTGGTAAACCTCATAGAAGTGAGGAATGTTATTATTATTTTTATTATCAAAATTTTTCTCATTGAAATAATTTTGATAGTAATTATGAAAATAATTTTCCCAATTTTAATAAATTTTTTTTTTCTAATAAGAATAATTTTTCTATTTTTAATGAATTTTCTTCTACCTCTTATATGAGTTATTCATGATGACAAAGTCATCCGAATAGTTTACGGATCAATGAAAATAATTTAGTCGATCTGAATTTTTATTGCTCCATCTTCGTGCCACAAAACTCTAGCTCTAATTTTGGGGAATTTTTACTGAACATATTCGATCAAGAAAATTTTATTCTAGTGTTATTTTTCATCTTCGCATAATTTAATTATGGAGGAATATGAGTTTTCATATAACCTCATAGTTTTGTATACCAAAGATCAAGAAAAATTATTTTACCAAGAGTTTATCAATATTATGGGCACACTGGATGAAGTAGAAGAAGAACAAGTATCTACTCCTTCGTCTGGATCTTCTCCTTTATGTCATGAATTTTCACCAAACTAACCTTTTTATTTAGAAAATGAGATTCATGAACATATTGTTTCTACTCCTAAATTTTAGCTATCATCTACCTTGACTCCATAGTTTATCGGTGGAAAACTTTCGTGACTGTTTCCCCATCACTCTGGCGTATTCTGGAGAGATGGGATGGGTCCTTAACAATGCGATGGTTGGCGATGAACTGGTCCAGGAACTGTTGGCGTGCTGAGCAAAGTTCTGAACCATTCCTTCTCTCAGCGAGTGGTATGGGTACTTCGTCTTGTCATCCTTTGTTGCTTCGCTATTTCAAGAGCTTTCCTAGGAACCTTTTCCCACAGACGGCACCAAAATATTGCAGATTACTTGAGGCTCCTTGAGATTAGGCCTTCTAAACCATCTTATCCCATTAAGCGATCGAGCGTGGAAACAGTCAGAGTTTCATAGAGTTATGAGAAGGAGACCAGATTAGATGGAAGCGAGGGAGACATGCCGCTCCTCATTATACTTGACAAGATGGGAGTTTGTCCAAAGAGCACGACAAGGCTCTTGACTTTTCTGCTGTTCCCGCTCCTTTGCCCAAATAAGTGAGTGCAGTCTTGGGCATCTTGACGGATCTGCCTTGGTTGTGTTAAGAGATCTTGTCGCTTGCTTCCTGGCCTCGCTAATGACTGAAGGTTGTGCGGGACGACCATGAGTTTGTGCACTTCCAAGTACTTATCTGCTATTGGGTATACGTCGTCTATCTTGATGGAAATTCTGCAGCGACAGAAAGGAGATGGTGTAGAGAAAGAGACATGAAGTGGTTAGAGTGTGAGAGAGAGAGAGTTTAGAGACTGGAAAAGGAATTAAATGAAGTTGTGAACATGTTTATTTATTGACCTTTAAAATGGAATCTCGATAATTTCACCAAATAATTATCGATCAAACAAATAGAATCGGATAAATTTTGGCATGCTGGTCGCCATTTTTAGAGAAAGGTCAGCTTTACCCCTAGGATGAAAAAAGGCTTGCCAAGGAAAATAGGAGTCCCATAGCCGATAGTCAAGGCGGTGGATGCTCTACACCTCTATGCTAAGCAGTCAGGAGGAGGAGGGCAGCCTTAGAAAGGTCGACCAAGGCCTCACTTGTCCTGGGCGTACAAGGGGTGGCCAACCCCGATGAGGCAGGCCATCACCAAGGCCGCCTATGACTAGGCGACCAATGGGGCGATTAGTCACGGCCTAAGCCACCTGTGGTTGGGCATACTAAGGGCAGTCGACCCTTGTGAGGTAGGCTGCAGCTATGGACATCCATGATTGGGCGGCCAAAGAGGCTACTGACACTCTTGGGGCTGACAGGGGCCCCCAGTAGTAGTCAAGTGTCCTAGGGGCAGCCGGCCCTAACAAGACCAGACGAAGCCAAGGATGCCCGCAACCGGGCATCCAAAGGGGTGGGCAGCCATTATGGGGCAAGCTGCAGCCAAGGTCATCTGTAATCGGGCGGCTAGAGGGCGGGTAACCCTTGCAGGGCCGTTGCAGCCAAGGACACCCAAAGCATGGTGGCCAAAGCGACAGTCGGCCCTTTTGGGGTTGGCCATGGCTGAGGCTATAATGACCCTACATTTTTATGATTTATTTTAATCTACTTTTGACATAATAATGGCGTAAGGGCATTATGTTAGCGCAAAGTTTACAGTGTGACATCGTTAGTGCATTTTGTTGTCCATTTGGTCAAATCGACTGAATTTTGAGGTGGCTGGAGTGTAGATTTTTCTGAGTTTAGAAAATTAAAGTAATTAATTTTAATCACGATTTCCAATTCTCGTTGTAATAAACTGTGAAAATAAATCGTAACTCGTTATTGGCTCATCAAACTCGGATTTTGACTTCGACATTTGATTTGTTGGACCGGTATTTATCATGGGTCCAAATTTCATCGAAAATCATGTGGCCTTAGTCCAATAGTCAAATAAAATGCTATGATTAATTATATATCATATTATATTTATACAAACATAAAACTTTCTATATAAAAGTCCGATCAACCCTTAGATTAGGTTTTCCCGATTTCATCTTCTTGTTTCCCCGAACTATAGTCACGAGAGAGATGAAGGGCCCGTCTTTCGGGAGCTTTCCGACGACCGCCACGGTAGCTCTAATGTTTAGAATCTTCAATGAAGTATATATTTGGAAAGCTCTCACTGAGATCTACATGTGTGCAGTGAGTATTTCCAATTTCATGGATTTTTGGTGCTGGTGTGTGTAGCCCTAACCCTATATTTAGTCCAAAATCTTTCAGAAAATTGTTGTCGTGGTTTTTTGTCGACCGATCCTTGGCATGGAGTGCTTAGGAGGCCGTATATCGGATGATTTGATGCAAGTGGTGGTCTATACCTCTTGTTTTGTCTTCTTTCAGTTCTTCCCCTTCGTTTCCTTAAGTCCCTAAGTTTTAGTGATATACATTTTTTCCCTAAGTGGTTGTCTTTTTTGGTGATAATAAATTTTTTGTTGTTTTAGTTATAATCCGTCGAGTTGTAAGCAAAATTCATCAAATAGTCAGGATGAATTCCTCGAGTAGTCACAAATAGTTCGTCTAGTAGTCACGAATAGTTCGTCGAGTAGTCATGAATAGTTCGTCTAGTTGTCACAAATAGTTCGTCGAGTAGTCACGTGTAATTTGTCAAGTAGTTATGTGAAGTTCGTCGAGAAGTCCATAAAGTCCGTTAAGTGATTCCGTCAAATTCATTTAGTGATTAAATCAAATTCGTCGAGTGATTCTGTCGAATTCGTCGAGTGTTCACGCTAAATTCATCGAGTAATTTCGTCTAGTACATCGAGTAGTCAAGCCAAATTCATTGGGTGGTTGCGTCAAGTTCGTCAAGTATTTTGGTTAGATTCGTCGAGTTGTCATTACAATTCATCGAGTGATCACGCTGAATTCATGTATTGGCCTGACAAATTTCTCGTAAGGACTATTTTTAATTAGAAATTCTGGGTTTTTCCTTCCATTGTCGTGGTGATCCGATGTTAATTCTTGTGTGGTGCTAGATTTAGTTATGATGTTTATAGACTGTTGATTGGATTGGAATGGATGACCACCACCACAGTTCCTGTGTGTGAACCATTACACCTGGCTGTTTTGTTTATGGAATGTTGGTTTGATTGGAATGGATGACTACCACCACAATGGCTTTTTCTTGGAAGTTTTGGTCTGATGGTTTGTGTTGAAAAGAATGTCATCGCCTAAGTACTGTTTTATGCCGGCGTTAATGATTCACGTTTCGAGCCAATTATTCTCTTTTACTACATATATATGATTATTTTTTTGAGTACTTATCGCACGTAGTGCAAATTCTTCTCTTTTATAGCCGGTTTGTGATGAATTGTTTATACTTATTGTTCATATGACCTTTGTTTACTGTTGATGCTGCAGCCCCTCCACCACCACTTGAAGATGATCCAGACGCCAAAATGCTACAACATAAAGATTTCAGGCGACATGATGACTCCTTGGCCGCTAACGGAAGACAACGTTACAACCTCCTTCCGCGGCGCGGGAAGCCTACTTAAAGTCTTACTGGAAGACCATTTCAATTACTTAAATGCTTTATTTTATTTAATAACTTGTAATGTTTTAATTGCATGCATTTTCATTTGGTGTGTTATTAGCCATCCGGATTGATGAGGTTTCATCTCAATCTTGGATGGTTGGATCTATTTTGTAACTTATATATATAAGAGGCTTATTAAGTGAATTAGAGAATGAAGAAAGAAAACCTAAAATCCTCTTCTCTAAAGAAGAATTTCGGCCAGGACTAGTGAATAGCCGCCGCCCCCTTTGTCTCCCTCTTCCTCCATTTCGGCCTCCCCTCCCGTGGAGCCTCTGGCGTGGTTTCTTGGTGCGACTCCAAGGAAGAAGGACAGCAACCCCACTCGGTGCGACGCCAGTGGATCCATTTGGTGCGACGCCGGTGGAAACCGTGGAGAGAGTGATTCTCCCACAATGTTATCAAGTGTGTTTCCCACCAACGGGTTGGGTAATCTCTTCCTCCTTCTCTTGTGCTTCTTCTCTTTAGATTTGTGGAGGTTGAACCATCGTATTCTTTGTGATTTTAAATCTCAATTGTTTTTCAAATCTCTGAATAAAATCATTATTGTTCAAGTTTCCTTTTCTGCGGACCGGGTAGGTCCATTTTGCTTGAGAGGATCTTGGCCTATAGCCTTGGTCTTGCTCTTAAAAGTGATTGGCAACCTTTGCATTATCTTTGGGAACGAGTTGACAAATTTTTCATCGCTGTTTTAGAGTCGATCATTCTTCGATTTTGTTTATGCTTTGTGCGTGAAACGATTATGTATTGAGAGCATTAGATGCTTGTGTAGGTGCGGCGGATCAAGTGTGTGTTGATGGCGAACAAGAGTCGTCTCTCGTGTAGATCTCCGTTAGCGACATGCGATACATCAATTTGGTATCAAAACTGGTCGTTTCAACCTCTATGTTGCAAACGTCCTCGCTCTCTTCCGTTGGCACGAATTAATTAAAAAAAAAAATTTTCTGGTCTGCAAATAGCGGTCTAAAATCATTATTTTTCTGCGAAAATATATTAATTTTTTTTAACATTCCTTGTTCCTGTCACTTCACGAAAATTTTAAAATATCTTATTTTAACTTTATATCCATCCCTAGGAAAATTCATCTTTCAAATTTCTCTGTAACCCTGTATGCGCAATAGACTACGAACGGAGTACACTACACCATCATCGTCTAGAATGGCTGCGAATGAGCACGGGGATGCGAATACCAAGGCTATTGAGGGACTACGAACTAAGATGACAGAGCTTAGGACAATGATAATCCAAATCCTACAGAACCAAGAACGACCGCCTCCACCCGTTAATGTGAGACAGCCCAACCAACACCAAATGGTAAACGACTCTGACTCTGATGGGAACTCTCCCCGAATGCCTCGTCTAGATCGTCACCATGAGCGTGACTTCGATATTACTAGGGCCATTAAGATCGATGCCCCCACCTACAACGACATGGGAGATCCTCAGATCTTCCTCACCCGGGTAGTAGACATGGAATGTTACTTCGAATGGCACACTCTCACAGACCTTCAGAAGGTTCAAGTCGCCAGGATGAAGTTAACTGGGCATGCTAAGACATATTGGCTAAATGAGGAGCATAGGCTAGGTACCGGTAACGGAGTCCCACTAGTTGGATGGCCCGTAATGAAGAACCTATTGTCTGATCAGTATGTCCCCGCATACCACCATACACAGATGTGCGATGAGCTAGCCACCCTATAGCAAGGCTCAAAATCGGTAGTCGAGTACATGGGCGAGTTAAAGTACCGCTTAGTATGTTGTGACGTTAGAGAGGCTCCCGAGGTTACTTTATCTAAGTTTCGAAAGGGGCTATCTCCCGACATCCAAAGGAAACTCCTACGCTATGGACATACGTATTTGAACATGACTTTCAATGACGCCATCGACAGTGAAAAACATCTTGCCTCTAAGGCGCACTCCCGTTATTCCCAAGCAAAGGGTAAGTCTACACTGGGAGCGTCCACTTCCACATACCAGGATAAAGGGAAGTTTTTGTCCAACGAGTCAAAGTCGGTGGTTATCACGGCTAGGAATGCTAGGAACCCCAACAGTGAGCGTATCCCCATAGGGAAGGTTAGTAAGTCCAATGCCACGTGTTATGCTTGTGGTGTTCAGAGCCACTATGCCTTTGAATGCCCAACAAATACTAAGGCTATAGCGCTATTAGATTCGACTACCGACCCCTCCGATCTAGTTTATGAGGGTGCTGAAGAGAGTGACCCAGATGGTGTACCGAGTGACTTAGAGGACGAACACCCCCTTATGGTGATGCGTAGTATCTTGACCACTCCTCGTCCGTTAGATGATTGGAAGAGGACGGGTATATTTTCTCTGATTTTTAAGAGTGAAGTGAAGTTCTGCAAGTTTATCATTGATAGCTGTAGTTATGTGAATGTCATATCCGAGAAGGCCATTACACATATGACCTTGACCACGGAACCCCACCCGACTCCCTATCAGGTAGCTTGGATCATTAAGTTTACCGTCCCGGTCACCAAGTGATGCCTAGTCCACCTCTCATTCAAATCATATACTGATGAGGTGTGGTGTGATGTCCTTCCTATGGACGCTTGTCATGTGTTATTAGACCGACCTTGGCTTTATGACCATGATGTGACACATTTTGGCAAAGCCAACACGTATGAATTCAAGTTCAATGGCAAGACCATTATGTTGAGGCCGACTAGCCCAAAGGATCATGTAGGACCGGTTAAGGACACCACGATCCCAGTTGAGAGGAAGGCCTTGAACCTAGTCGAGTGAAAGGAATTTATTAAGGACCCGTTTCTTGATGGAGTGATGTATGCGCTAGTCCTTCTGAGTGCGAAGACAGATTCTGGAGTATTGGATGATCTGCCCAGTGAGTTACGAGTATTGTTGGAAGAGTATAGGGATACATACCCAGATGAGTTGCCCTCGACGTTACCTCCACTTAGAGATATTTAACATGCGATAGCTCTCATGATTTATCCACAACGGGGTCTTCTTGATTCTTACGTCCCAACCAAGCCCTATTATCAGTACTCCATCCCGCTGCCCATAAGGAGTTCCCAGTATACTGTTCATATAGAGGACTTGTTAAAGAAGTGGTTTATTATGACGAGTATGAGTCCATGTGAACTGGTACCAACTCTGCTTGCCCCCAAGCGGAATGGTTCATGTCAAATGTGTGTTGATAGTCGGGCTATCAACAAGATAACCTCAAGTATTGGTTCCCTATCCCACGTTTAGATGACCTCTTGGATGTTTTAGCTGGCGCCACTATATTATCTAAGTTAGATCTTAGGAGCGGTTATCACCAAATTAGGATCCGTGAGGGAGATGAATGGAAGACTGCGTTTAAATCTAAGGATGGGTTATATGATTGGCTTGTGATGCCCTTTGGGTTTTCTAACGCCCCTAACACCTTCTACCGGATGATGACACATGTCTTTCGGCCGTACTTGGGAAAGTTTGTGGTAGTCTATTTCGATGACATCTTAGTCTATAACACCTCCACTGCCGAGCACATCTCCCACCTAAGAGTGACTCTTTCAACCTTGAGGAAGGAAACCTTATTCCTTAACCTTAAGAAGTGCATATTCTATGTTCCAGAGGTAGAGTTTCTAGGTTATATAGTCGAGTCCGAGGGAATTCGAGTTGATCCTGGAAAGGTTCAGGTGATTAAGGACTTGCCCGAACCGACTAGCCTACGAGAGGTGTGTAGTTTCCATGGTTTGGCTACTTTCTATCGCCGCTTCATACGAGACTTTAGTAGCATTATGACACCCATTAGTGACTTCATGAAGAAGGGTGAGTTCACTTGGACGAAGTCCGCCACCTTTGCCTTCGAACGTATTAAGAAGCTCATGACAGAAGCACTAGTGTTACGTCTACCTGACTTCACCAAGGTCTTTGAGCTTACCTGTAAAGCGTCAGGGGTGGGAATATGAGGTGTTTTAAGTCAAGTGGGTCACCCGGTCAGTTATTTCAGTGAAAAACTAACGAGCGCTAAATTGAATTATTCGAACTACGATAGAGAGTTTTATGCCGTTATTACATGTTTGAATCATTGGAGGAACTATCTCCTCTCCAAGGAGTTTGTAATCCTCTCTGATCATGATGCTTTGCGTTTCATAAACGGTCAGCATAAAATCAGCCTGTGTCACGTTAAGTGGGTAGCTTTCTTACAAGGGTACACGTTTAGTCTTAAGCACCTTAAGGGGTCTGACAACCGAGTTGCCGATGCACTTAGCCGCCTTACCCTTCTACTATCTACAATGCAAGTCAATGTCATAGGATTCGAACGAGTTAAGGACGAATACGCCACATGCCCAGATTTCCACGAGATGTATTTCTCCGCCCAGGATAGCTCTCCAACGACCATATCTGCATTTGTTCTTATGGACGGTTATCTTTTTAGGCACGGGAAGTTGTGTATTCCTCGATCCTCCTTACGAAACCACATTATTTGGGAATTACATAGTGGAGGTCTGAGTGGACACTTTGGAAGGGATATGACCATTACACTTGTTGAGGAGAAATTTTACTGGCCTAAAATCAAGGCGATGGTTGGGGGGATAGTGAGTAGTTTCCGTACATGTCAAGTATCTAAGGGCACTAAAACCAATGTTGGGTTATACACCCCTTTACCGATTCCTTCCATACCATGGGAAGGCGTGAGCATGGATTTCATATTAGGCCTCCCCACCACACTTTGTCGACATGACTCCATTTTTGTATTTGTGCATAGGTTTTCTAAAATGACATACTTTATCCTATATAGCAAGACCAACGACGCATCTCACATAGCTAAGTTATATTTTCGGGAAGTCGTTAGTCATCGTGGAGTGCCGAAGACAATTGTCTCGGATAGGGACTTGAAATTCACTAGCTATTTTTGGAAAACTTTATGGATTTTAATGGGGACCAAATTATTATTTTCTGCTGCCTATCATCCGCAAACCGATGGTCAGACAGAAGTAGTCAATCGGAGTTTGGGGAATCTTCTTAGATGTCTCTTAAGTGATAACAAGGGCACTTGGGATCTACTACTTCTCCATGCAAAATTGCTTAAAATAACTCTAAGAACAGGTCCACGAGTATGTCCCCTAGCGAGATTGTTCATGGGTATAAGGCTACTGTGCCACTTGACTTGATTACATTACCACCAACATATAAAGCAAGTCAATTTGCATAATCCTTCGCCCAACACATTCATGACTTGCACTCATATATCCGGGAAACCATGGCTTCCCAATATGAATCCTATCAAACACAAGCTAATCAACATCGTAGAGTGTCACACTTTAAAGTCGGCGATCAAGTCTTAGTCCGCTTAGTTCCCGAGCGACTGCCAACTGGCACAATTAGAAAGCTGACCCCTTCCGAATTATAAAAAAACTCGGTGATAATGCTTTTGTCTTAGATTTGCCGGTAGATTGGGGTGTTTCACCCATTTTTAATGTCTCGGATTTGACGATGTTTTTTTTGCCTCCACAAGAGTTGACTTCTTTGTCTTCTTCTCCTTCCACTCAAAATTCTTTGGATTTGGGGAGTGGTAGTACAGATGATCTCTCTCCCTTGGTCTCCACAGGTTTAGCATCGGATGGTACGTTGCCTTCTTTTACTCCCACTGCTGACATGTTTCCAAGGTTTCCCAAAACCTTTCTTATACCAGACAGGATACTTGATGCTTAGTTGCTCACTACCACCGATGGTGCTACCCGCCACTTTCTCATCTGTTGGCTTGAACGCCCTCCTTCCAACGACTCTTGGGTACTCGAGACAGAGCTTCAACAATTGGATGCCACACTTCTCTGCCGCTATCTCTTGGACCACGCCTTGGAGAAACGTGACTTTGAGCGGGGGAGGATTGATGTCGCGGCCCCTCCACCACCACTTGAAGATGATTCGGACGCTGAAATGCTACAACATAAATATTTCAGGTGACATGACGACTCCTTGGCCGCTAACGGAAGACAATGTTACAACCTCCGTCCGCGGCGCGTGAAGCCTACTTAAAGGCTTATTGGAAGACCATTTCAATTACTTAAATGATTTATTTTATTTAAGAACTTGTAATGTTTTAATTTCATTCATTTTTATTTTGTGTTCTATTAGCCATCAGGATTGATGAGTTTTCATCTCAATCTTGGATGGTTGGATCTATTTTGTAAGTCCTATATATAGGAGGATTATTAAGTGAATTAGGGAATGAAGAAAGAAAACCTAAAATCCTCTTCCCTAAAGAAGAATTTCGGCCAGGACTAGTGAATAGTCGCCGCCCCCTTTGTCTCCCTCTTCCTCCATTTCAGGCTCCCCTCTTGTGGAGCCTCCGGGGTGGTTTCTTAGTGCGACTCCAAGGAAAAAGGACGACAACCCCACTCAGTGCGATGTTGGTGGATCCATTCGGTGCGACGCCGGTGGAAATCGTGGAGAGAGTGATTCTCCCACAAAGTTATCAAGTGTGTTTCCAACCAACGGGTTGGGTAATCTCTTCCCCCTTCTCTAGTGCTTCTTCTTATTAGATTTGTGGAGGTTGAACCATCATGTTCTCCGTGATTTTAAATCTCAATCGGTTTTCAAATCTCTGAATAAAATCATTATTGTTCGAGTTTCCTTTTCTTCGGACCGGGTAGGTCAATTTTGCTTGAGCGGATCTTGGCCTATAGCCTTGGTGTTGCTATCAAAAGAATTGGCAACCTTTGCATTATCTTTGTGAATGAGTCGACTCATTTTTCATCGCTGTTTTAGTGTCGATCATTCTCCGATTGTGTTTATGGTTGTGCGCGAAACAATTACGTATTAATGGTGGTAGATGCTTGAGTAGGTGTGGCGGATCAAGTGTGTGTTGATGGTGAACTAGAGCCATCTCTCGTGTAGATCTCCGTTAGCGACATGCGCTACATCAACTATTGTTTCACAGCTACTCTTGGTGGGTAGGTAACTCCTTTAAATCTTTAACCTTTTAAAATTCTGTTTGAGTTGCCTTTTGCGCCTTTGTGCTGAGGCATTCTCTTCTTTTTAAATACCTCAAGTGCAGACCGACAGAAGTTAGAGTTGTCCTTCTGTGATTCTTCCAGGCCTATTGTAGCTGATTACTTCCCTCTGGTCAGAGAGAGATATTCCTTTGTTTTACTAACTTGTAGTATATCTCAGATTTGTATTGTTGATGCTATGAGTTCGTGTCAGATTGTTGGTGCTCAAAGTTTAGTTTCTCTTTGGGTAGACTATTTATTTGCTATTTTTGCTACTACCTTTTGTTGTTATTGATGCATTGCTCTCTGATAAGGTTTTACGATAGAATGTGTATTAGTTATTTTATATGTATAAAAAATATACATTTTACTCATACTCATAACATTCTTTCAACATTACGTCACTTTACTTTGAATACAATAAAAGTTCCTTTTCTACTTATACTAAACTTAGAATGTGCACATCATTGGTATATTGTTAGGTCTGCATGCTCATGTAGAATAAAATGAATTAAACTCTTTTTTTCGCTGCGTATATATTTTTGTACTTGTGGACAAGTTTATCCATTGGACCGAGGGACATGGTTTTTTAATCTTATGATAAAGAGCTAAATAAAGACAAATTATTTTCTCCAAAAAAATAATTATTACATAGGTATGCCCCCTTGTTTATAGAAAATGGGGGAGATGAGAGAATACAACAAACGATGTGGGAATATATACAATCCGTGTGGCCTATGCGGTTTGACGACGTCAAACCACATACTATACAAAGAACAACTGAAGATCACCCAATCAGCAATAGAGGAAAGCCGCCAGACCGCCCAAAAAGACCATCGGTACAGGACACCAGACCGCAACTGCGGTTATCCACCAAACCGCCAAACTCTAACGCTGCCCCTCAAGCTATAGCATATATGTCAACAATGCGCAGCTTACTACAAACATATGAAGCAAAAATTGGTTTCGTGAAGAAGTCTGTTGGTTCTTCATCCGAAGTGACAAAGGGAGTACATATCTGATTCTTCAATACATCTTCCTGAATGAAATGTCAATCAACTTCAATGTGCATTGTCCTCTCATGAAAGACAGGATTCTTTTATATGTAAATAACGGCTTTATTATCACAGAACATAAGAAGAAGATGATCATAGACTTCTCCCAAGTCAAGCATAAGCTCCCGTAACCACTTCAACTCATAAGTTGTTGATGCCTTGCTCCTATACTCAGCTTCAGCACTTGACCTTGAAACCACCAACTGCTTCTTTCTTTTCCAGCTAACAAGGTTTCCTCCTACAAAAGTGTAAAAACCTGATGTAGACTTTTTATCTTCTTGGTTATTAGCATAGCTATCTTTAGAATATTCTTCAATCTTAAAATTATTATGCTTCTTAAAAAACAAGCCCTTTCCTAGATCACCTTTCACATACTCCAGAATTTTCATGGCAAAACGTAGATGACACTCCGTAAGATTCTGCATAAACTGAATGAACTTCCGAACTACATAACAGATGTCTAGTTTAGTAAAAGTCAGATATATGAGTTTGTCTACAAGTCGTTTGTACACAGAAAAATCTGGGAGAAGAGGTGAATCTTCAGTCCACCCCTTATGATCCCCAACAACCATGAGTCAACGAGCAGGTTTTGTGTCAAGAAGACCAGTTTCCTTTAAGAGATCTTGCGCATACTTTTGATGCAAAAGAAACACAGAGTTTCGCTTTCTTGAAATCTGAATTCCCAGAAAGTACTTCGGAGTTCCCATATCTTTAGTAACAAAATGTTGTCGAAAATGTCATTTTGCCATATTAATGCCTTCTTTATCATCACCAGTAAGAAGGATATCATCAACATAGACAACATGAACCATAAGGTCTTTATTAGTCTTCTATATAAATAGAGAATGATCAGCAAAACTTCGATTGAACCCAATAAGAGAAACAACTCCACTAAACTTTTCAAACCAAGCTCATTGACTCTAATTTAAACAATAAATCGCCTTCTAAAGCTTGCACAACTGAAACTCCCCGAGAGCGACATACCCAGGAGATTGCTCCATGTAAACCACCTCTTGCAAATCACCATAAAGGAAGATATTCTTCACATCTACTGAGACATCTCCCAATCTCAATTAATGACCACAGAGAAGAGAACGCGCATAGCGCTGATGCGAGCAATGGGAGAAAAATTTTCAAAGAAATTTACCCCAAACGTCTGAGTAAACCCTTTTGTCGCAAGCCTTGCCTTATAGTGATCAACAGAACCATCTTGAAGATACTTAACAACAAAGACCCGTTAATAGACAACCATATCAATGCCCAGAGGTGGGGGAACAAGAGTCCAAGTGCCTCTCTCAATTAATGTGTTCATTTCTTCATTTATAGCAGCATTCCACAGAGGAATGATAAGAGTCTCTTGACACATACATAGCCGGTATAACAGTAGAAGAGATAGCAAGAGCAAAACGCTTTCCAATTGGGGAATGCTGAGCATCAGAGACAATACCATCAATAGGATGCTTAGTGCATTATCAAACGCCCTTCCGCATGGCAATGGGAAGGTCAAGATCACTCTTTTACGAAGGAGGCAATTCACTATTAGAAGAAAGAAGAGGCCCAAGAATAGGTACAGAAGGCTCTAAGGGAAAAGAATCAATCTCGAGAGAAAGAGATGGTGCAACAGGAATAGATGTGGAAAGAACTTATTCTGACAGAGGTGACGAGATAATAGGCATTGAAGATGCCTTATCAGAGGGCAAAAGAGAAGAAGTAGGAGAAAATATGGTGTATCTTCAAAGAAGGTAACCTCAACAAACACGTACTATTTGCTCAGAAGAGGATCAAAACAACGAAAGCCATTCTAAGTCGGACAAAAAATAAGGAATATATGTTTAGCAGAACGGGGAGAAATTTTGTCATGATCAGGAGAAGGTATGCGAACAAATGTCGTACATCCAAAAATTTTAGGAGGTAAAGGAAATGGCTCGGCCTCGGGATACAAAATGGAAAATGAAGTATTGCCCTGAAAAATAGAAAAGGTTATCCGATTAATGAGTTAGCAGGAGAGAAGTACAGCATAACCCCAATAGGACCGAGAAACATTCAATTGTAACAGAAGGCTGCGAGCAACATCCAAGAGATGACGATTCTTGAGTTCAGCAATGCCATTCTGTTGAGAGGTATAGGGGCAAGAAGTTTGATGAATCAAACCATGGTTCGCACAGAAATCAAAAAATTGTATAAATACCTCATTATAAATGGTGGTAAACATAGTGTAAAATTCAGAACGATCTTTCAAGAGATACAACCAAGTACACATGGAGAAATCATCAATGAAAGTGACAAAGTATAAGTTACCTCTACCAACAGTGGCAATAGGTGCAGGACCGTAGATGTCAGAGTGAACTAGTTCAAAAGGAAGTGAAGAACTATGTCCCGTTCGGGCTAGGAATAAAGAGCAATGATGTTTGCCAAGCTCACTGGCTTCACAATTCAAAGGGGAATCCACTTGAGGAAGATCTAGAAGAAGTTGGTGGATGAGGCGAGAAGGTGGGTGGCCAAGACGACGATGCTATTGCTAAAGAAAAGAAGAAGCAGAAAGTGCAATGACATTATCAAGAAAGAAGAGACCACCACTCGTAGTCCTAGTAGCAATTGTTGCGGCAAGCCACCAGACCGTTGTTGCAGATAACACATAGGTCGCTGCTACGACTATCCCTCAGACTGCCACTGATACTATTCTACTGACTGCTAGCTGAGGTTCACGACCAGATCGCTGAGAGTAGTAGACCACTGCGGCTTGATATAAAATTTCCAAACTCAAACAAACCTTAAACTTAAATCTTGTTCTTCAACATAAAATATACATGTCTTTTATAAAAATAATTAATGAGTCGTTACTGCGTGAGCATCTGTAGTTATCTCCTACACGGCGTGACATCATGATGCGTGTTTTCTCTCACTCTGATTATATATTTATATATTGAGAAAATGCAGGTTGTGATAGTTGGTATCAGTGCTAGGTTGGTTTAGTTCGTAAGACGGGTTAGTCGAACGACCATTTGTTTTTAGAATCTTATTTCATTGTGTACACACACCAATGCATCATCAGTATGTCTTGGCTAAAGTATGAACACTACACTCATAAGCATGACCGAAGTATACGTGGCATATTATGTAGTGTGGGATGCATAATATGTGTCTTTATATGGATACTCACAGGCATAACAACATGTGACTATTAAATTGAAATGGATGATTTAACATTATCCATGGATGCTCATTATATTTTATTTCTACATTACATGCGATATTATGTAGTATAAGATCCATAATAATTCATGTATACGCCGCTCATAACATGCATTAAGAATTTTTTAAAATGCATAGCACAACATGTACAGGATAACACAACGTTAGCACACATGCCAAATTAATATTTACATGACGACACATGTGCACACTTGATTTGAAATGAAGATTTAAGCATTTATGCATTCATATTATATGAACAAGAGTCGAGGGATGATGGAATATCATGTTAAGTTAAGCATGACAATATTCATAGAAAATATCATAGCAAGGCAGCAGCAAGAGCAACTGTCTACACATTTCTGGTTTGATCTAAGTTAGGAACTTCTACCATTGAGCTATGTTTTGATAAGGTGCTCGTTTGTGTTCATATAAGAAAGCTCGGAAGCTTTTTATACTAAGGTTGACTCCCCAATTTGAGGCTGAGTCTTTGGGTGTGCATAATGAAGCAATGATTGAGGACCTGTGTCAGAGCAATGAGACTCTATCAAGGTAGAAGGTTACGAAGCAAGCACAAATGTAGTTGTTGAATGCCACTTTAGGGCAGTAGCCTGGGGTACATGTGTCACAACCCGAATTTTCTCAGCAATTACTAATGTATCAGAGTAAGAGAAAATATGTGTCTTGATGCTACACTGTGCAGGGGACAACTGCAAATGCTCAGACAGGAACCTACTCCTAACACTTTTCATGAAATTTCTCAAGTTTGTTATAATGAAGATATAGTTTGAGTATAAGTTTTTTATTGTCGTGTCCCTCGACTCAGTGGATCAACTAGTCAATGGGTAAAAATATATACGCAGCGGAAAATACTTGATTTGTTTATTTACCATCCTATATAAGTGTGAAGATCCAATAGAACTAATTATGATATGCACACCTCTTGATCTAGTATAAGTATGAAAAGAGCTTTTATGTTCGTTAAAATAAAGGGTTATATGCTTTAAAGAGATGCTATGAGTACGAGGTAAAGTATTTATATTTTCATACCTTGAAAGTTACTAACATGAAGTCCTAAGATAAAACCATTCCAGAGTGCAAGTAAGTAAGGAAAATAACAAGATATAAGCATAGCAGCTAGCAAATAGTCTATCATCTACAATAATTCCCTGTGGGCTCCAACAAACTGACACGAACTCACAAAAACAAATGTATGTCTGAACTAAAATAAGAAATACAAAACTACCTCATGAATGTGAGGGAAGAAAACCACAGCAACTAAGCCCATGCCAAGAACCGCCAACTCTTGCTTCATGGACTGCTACATATCCGAGCATGTGGAATTCAAAAGAAAGAACGCCTTAGCAAGCAATAAATAAGTGGCAATAAAGATAAAAGCAAATAAAAAAGAGGAGTCAAAGTGTTATCAACCCAAGAGAGAATAGTTGTCAAAGCACTGCATAAATCCTAAAATAATAAGTAATGAAGAATTTACAGAGGTTTAAGTAAGAGAAGGTGCCCCAAGTGCGGTATAAAGTCATGCTTCAAGAATATCTGCAAGAGTAAACAAATGAACATATGAATGTATAAAAAAAGAAAGAGACTGATTAGCTCAAACATGTGAATTATTAACACGATTAAAAAAGGTACTGAATCAGTGACCACATTTCCCAACACAAACCATCAGACCAAACATCTCAAAAAGGCACTGCGGTGGTGGCCATATTGTCCAATACAACCAAACAGTCCATAAGAAGAGAAGAAAAAAACCTACCAGGCATAATGATCACAAACCGACTCTGGGGTGGTGGTCTTTTATCCACTGCCACCCAAATTCCATAATTAAGTCACTCAAAAACTCCGATAAAACCCAAATCTTAGCATCAAAATCCCTCCACGACGAAGATGAAGAAAAGGTCCCAAAATTTCTCTAAGGATTACTCAACGAATAAGAAGGTCACACGTCGAAAAGTTTGCAAGTCCACGTAGATTCATCGAAAGCACTCGACGATTCCACGATTCCTTCAACGAAAATGTTTTGGTTCGATGGATAAACTCGACGAATAAGACATAGGAAAACTTTAATACATTCAATGATACTCAATGAATTCAAGATAGAGTCAATGAAATTAGTCAAAATCCAACGATAATCGATGAATCTCACACAACGAAAAGGGTTGGACACGCATTGAACATTACTTAGAAGCTTCATATGGATTCTACTCAATGAATTTGACTTGATGAATTCAAGCAAAAACCCAAGGATACTGGACGAATTCGTCGAGATTACTCGACGAATTGGACTTGGCTTCTCATGAACACTCGACGCATTCACTTGATACTTAACAAATTCATCGAGAATACTCGATGAATACACTTGGCGAAATCAAAACTCTCGACACTCGATGCATTCATCGAGATTACTCGATGAATTTAATTTGACAAAGAAGACTCAATCTCATAGGATCACTCGATGCTTCACTTGATGAATTTGTCGAGAATACTCGTCGAATTATACTTAGAAGAAATACTACCCTACTCGACAGATTCGGACATGGCTGAACCCTACACTTCTCCTAAACTCTATGAAGGAAATAAAGAGAGGAAACAAGAACAAAAGAAATAACAATAGGGAGGGAGAAATAACCACTTGCCTCAAAATCTTCTGAAAGCCGGCCGCTCAAGCGCTCCGCTGTAAGTATCAGCCACAAGAACTCCTTGTCACGATTTCTGAAACTTTTCGGGCAAAATATGGGTTAAGTTCACATATCCTAATGCCAAAAATCTACTGAATGGGAAAATCTTACCGTGCACGCAAAGATCTTGGCGAAAGCTTTTCCAATCAATGCTGCGTCGAGTGTTTCGTGCAACGGATCTCGGATAAGCGGTGGCTGGAAGACTTTTCAATGGCCGACTTATCGCTTCTTCTTCGGCTCCTTTGGGCCGACGGTTTGGAAAGACGATGAATATGGTTTCGTTTTAAAATGTATATATATATATATATATATATATATATATATATATATAATATTATTAATATAATTTTTCAAGAAAACTGAAACGACGAGAATCACTAAAACACCTCGGTTTTTGATGAAATTCGCACCAAAACAAAATGGCGGTGCTACAAATCCAACGACGAAGTCAAAATCAGGATCTGGAAAACCAAACTCGGGTTAAAAGTTCCCAAAGTTAAAACAACAATTATCCTTATAAAATTTACCGAGATCGCAATTAAGCCCGAATCGCCACTAAACTTCACAAACATGCTAAAATTAACCACTTAAATTTTTCCAAGGGGAAAACTCTAATTTCGAAGAACAAAATTACGTTCTAATGACGACGCCCTGCTAACTACGCGTCAGTGTAACACCCTTACGTCACAACTATGCCACAAAAGGGATGAAAACTATTATCAAATTTCAGGGGCATTACATCCACTCCCCCTAAAAGGAAGTTTCGTCGTAAAACTTGATATGCAAATCAAATCAGAACAAAAAGGGAGTAACCAAAGGTTATCAGTTTGAAATACTACCAAGGGAAACTAGGAGAAAAGGTGAGGATGAGCCTCTCTAATAGCGGACTCCAACTCTTATATCGTGCTCTCGACGTATTGATTTTGCCAAAGAACCTTGACTATGGGTATAGTCTTTCTCTACAACACCCGATCCTGAGTCTCCAGAATACGAACGGGCTCCTCGACATAGGAAAGATTAGGCTGCAACTAGGGCACTGAGTGAAGGACATGCCGATCGCTAGGCACACACTTTCGCAGCTGCCTCACATGAAACACATCATGAACACTAGGGAAAGTAGCGGGAAAGTCCAGCATATAAGCTGATACTCCGATGCGCTCAAAAATCTAGAAAGGTCCCACAAACCTGGGATCCAACTGGGGGTTCCTACCAAACCTCTTAACACCTGACATCGAAGAAACCTTCAGGAAAACCATGTCCCTAACTGCGAACTCCATATCAACCCTCTGTCGATTTGCATACTTTTCATATTTCTCCAGAGATACACAAAGCTTATCATGAATATGTGTTATAGAAATACTCATTTCTTCCAAGGCTTCCAGACCTAAGAGCGGTATCTCACCAACTTCATGTAAGTGCAACCATAGTGCTCTGGAAGTGATCAAGCATGTTGCCACACTACCAACTCAGTATGAGCCTATCAGGGTCGCACATAAGATTGTGGAGAAATTCAGAGATTTGATCTATATTGAATAGCTCATGTGATGAGTTGAAAGAATTGGAAAGGGGCTTAAAATTTTCTATGGCACGGTCGTGGAACTCCGTTCGATGAAATTGGCCTTGACGCAGATTTGTCGAACTCCATTTGATGAACTTGGCCTTGGCGCAATTTCGTCGAACTCTGTTTGACGAATTTGGCCTTAGCGCAGATTTGTCGAACTCCGTTCGAAGAATATGGCCTTGGCGCAAATTCATCGAACTCTGTTCGATGAATATGGCCATGATGCAAATTCGTCGAACTTTGTTCGACAAATTTGGCCTTGGTGCAAATTTGTCGAACTCTGCCCAACAATTTCTGGCCTTTGGCGTTGGGTATGTTTTGCTCACTCAACGCCATAGCATTTTGGCATTGACAGCATTGAGATCACTTGACTTCATGGCGCAGAAGCGTTGACAGCATTGAGTTCACTCAATGCACTCAATGCATCTGGCCTTTAGCGTTGAATGTGTTATGATCTCTCAACGCCCGTGATGGGTCAAATGTTGACTTGCTAACATTGTGGCGGTGACTGTTCAATTTATTCCTTGGTTATAAATTCGATAGTTTTAGGGTTTTATTTATGCGATTGATTCTGTCTGAAAAGCACACAAGCCAGCACAGTGCAAAAGGCGAATAACCCTAAAATCCCGATGGAAACTCTTCCGTCTTGGCCTTTGCCGATCCCAATCCAGATCCCGGCGATTGTCATCGCCGCCTCTCCTACAACAGATCTAGCAGTTTATAGAGACGCTGAGTGTCCTCTCCCAACTTAGAGCTTGTGTGACAATTTGTTATGGGTTCTCATGATCGTGTGGATTACTGTAGAGGCGTGGATATACTTTCTGCGCTCAAGACTATAGCAGCTGTGTGGCCGACCCAATTCTTTTGGAGCATCTAGATTGAGTTGAGACTCAATCCCTCAAAGGTAATTTTATTACAGCGTGATTTACTTCTTGATTCATGAATATTGTTAGATCCGAACTCGTTTGGGTATTACGTGTTCTTATTTCTGTTGCGTGCACAAGTGTTGTGCCATCCCCCAAAACCCAACAATGGTATTAGAGGGAGGTTTCTGGTAATATTCATTGTTTTAGAAATTGCTAAATCCATTGCATGTAGATTTGGAAATTTAGAAGTGCTCTAAATGACCATATCTACTTTTGGATCTTTCCAAGAACGCATGTGATTTCTTTGAAGTTTACTCCTTAACAGTAATCGTCACTTTGTTGGTTTGTGAAACTAAGCATGTGTTAGATTTTGAATCTCACATGAAGTGACGAGCTTGTCCACTATGTAAGTGAAGTTGGTGTTGCTCATGTCTAGTGCATGTAGCTCTGAAGATTTATACATGTCCTAGATGTTCAGACTTAGCCCAGTTCATCAAGTGTTGATGATTCTTGTGCACATCTGGGATGCATTTGGATTATGTTTGTTGAATTTTACTTTGCTTGATGTTCACATTGGTTAAGTGTTAACCATGATTAAAGATTTAATCAGCTATCTAAAATCCCTTAAGCAATATTAAGTATTTGGATGCCTTCAGATGGATGACACTCTTCCTGCCTCGATCGATGAAGTGTGGGCTTGCCAAAGCAAGGTACATTAATCTATCTTGGTGACGGTACGAGTGGATAATTGTGATATCCCACGGTCGACAACGGGTCTAGCTTAACTAGGTGACCTCAAAGGTTAAGTGCCCAAAGGCATGGTATTGGCATGCACCATATGATGGATGTGAATAATGAGTTATTCACCAGCCATATAAGAATTGCATAGTGATGCAATTGGCAAGCATTGCTAACCTAAATAGCTGCGTTGTGAGAGAAAATCCAAAGCTGACTCATAGTGTCAATGAAATATGGATCTTGTCCACTAAGAGGGTTACTCGCCAAACTCTTCGAATTGATATCGAGGGTTATCGGTTTGATAAAACTAGTGGGAGCTTTTGATTAAAGTCCTAATTTAAAGATAAATTGTATTTTGAAATCTCTTAGGGAGGAATAAAAAGAGATGGGAGAACAAGTAAAAACGAACAAGCAAGGGGAGAAGATCCACTTGCCTCGAAACTCCGAAGAAACGCCGCCCGCTCGCGCCGCTTCAAGGATCGGCCGTAGAAAACCCTAAGCAACGTTTCCTGAAACTTTTAGAAGAGAAATGAGGTCAAAAATGCTAACCCTAATGTACAAAATTCGCGGAATCGGGGAAAGCTTACCACGATCATGAAACCCTCGTCGAGTGCTTTCCAAATCACTACTCAAACATCGAAGCCGACCACTCGAACTCCCGAAATCGTCGGCTGAAAGCCCCGTCCGTCCGCCAAACTCCTTCTTTCGTGAAACGAAACCGTTGTCAGGTTGGGGAAGATAATGAACAATACGGTTTTCTTTACTTTTTGCGTATATATATATGTATATAAAAATATAATACCAATAATTAATCCATTTATAATTAAATATTACATTACATCAAATCCTAAAATGATCCAATTCCATAATAACTTAGAATCCTACGAAATTCGCCCTGTAGCTAAATACTGACTCTACGAAACCAACAGTGAAGTCAAAATTCAAATCCGACAAACCAAACTCGGGCAAACACCACCCGAAGCCAAATCACAAGCATTCCCAAAAAGGTTCCATCGAATCAACAAAACAGACCCAACTCGCAAGGGAATCTTGCAAACATTCTAAACCCAGCAACACAAAAAAACTCAAAGAGCAAAACCACACTCTAACAATGATATAAGCCAAACATGCATTAACTTAATGCCCTGACGTCAAAATTACGCCACTACAGGAATAAAAATAAATACCAAAAAATCAGATGTGTTACAGCTGGTCTCACAGATCCACACAGCCTATATAATCTAGGCCTTACAACATAGATCTTGAACAGATCCACAAAATTTGAAAGATTAAAATAAATTTGACTCAGGATATTTTGTTCTTTTAATCAACTAATTCTTGAGTCGAGTGAATCTCATCTCTATCTTCTTCTCAGCAACAAAGAAGACAATCTTTAATGATCAGTTGCTTGTGCTGAAAGTTACTCAGAATCTTGATTCTGATCTTGGTGATGAAGGATGAAAGAATGTAAATGATTGTCTTCGATCAGCTAACCTGTAAGGCAGAATTCAATTACTGTGCCTTTCCTTCTATCCTGAGAAAAACACAGATCAGATTTCTTCTTTATTGGTCCAGAGATAGATCTTTTAATTTGGCTCTGCTTGGATCAAGAACCAACTTCAGCTAGGTCTTGCCTACACTGATTATTCTTCCTTAGAGAAACTCTCTGATCTTGCTGTAGCAGATGTTGATTGCAACAGCTAACTCAAAGACTCTTCAGATTTGTCGAATTGAAGTTCTCTTCTTTGCAACCATGGCGGGGAAAAAACGAACTCCCGCTTCTCTTTTTACGAAATGAATTGATCTGTCAAAATGTTAATTTGATCCAGATCTCATTCTCTATTTATAATCTCATCATTCAGCGAGTTGATTGCCGCGTGTCGCTATTTTAACGACAGATTACATCCTTAATTTAATAGAATTGGACTGATGACGCCGTTAGAAATGAATTGCAGCTCTTTCTTAGTCATTTTGAACTTTGTTGACTTTTTGGTGACTTTGTTGACGTCAGCCATTCTGGACTTAGAAAATTTCAAACAAGTACCCAGGTGTTGTGTGCGTTTAGTGAACAAACATTACTTAACAAAACTGGACTTAGAAAATTTTCAACTTTGCTAGGCATTGAGTGAGTAAGCTCCACTCAACGCTTCTTAACTTAGTCAACTTCTTAGCTTGTCGGGGCGTTGAGAGCGTCGAGTGTATAAGCTTCACTCAATGCTTTTTGCCTTAGCTTGATCTCCAGCCCTTTCTGAATCCTTGGCATTTAGAGCGTTGAGTGAGCTGACTTCACTCAATGATTCTGGACTTAGAAAAATTCTGCTCTACATGAAGGTGTTGAGTGTGTTGACTACACTCAATACTTTCTCCCTTTGTCATTGAGAGCGTTGAGTGTAGATTCATCACTCCACACTTTTGTACTTGGCCGTAACTTCTCCACTGCATGGCGTTGAGAGCATTGAGTGAACTGAATTCACTCAATGATTCTAGACGTAGAATAATTCTGCTCTATCTGATGGCGTTGAGTGTGTTGGCTTCACTCAATGATTCTGGACTTAGAATATTTCTGCTTTCTCCTTAGGCGTTGAGAGCAACAACATGACTTAACGCTATCTGTCATATGGTGTTGAGTGAGCTGGCCTCACTCAGTGACTTTGTACTTAGATAGATTTTCCTAACTTTCTTCCACAGCTTTGACTGAATTTGCATGGTGTTGAGTAAACTGTCATCACTCAATGCTCTGGACTTAACGAATTTTTGGTGATAGATTTGCTTTGGTTTTGATAGAAACCGCATGACTCAACGATTTTGGTAACTTGTCGTTGAGTGAGTTAACTTTACTCAATGCATGTGGACTTAGCCACTTTTCTGCCTTGTCAAACCTTAAAGCTTTGACTGTCTGCCCTCTCTCAGCGCTGTTAGCTGTATGGCATTGAGTGAACTTGCTTCACTCAACGCCAGTGGACTTTGTCATTTTTCTGCACTACAACTGCTGGGTTTTGACTTCACTTGAGTGTTTTTTGTGCTATGACATAGAGTGAACTGTGTTGGATCTCGTGGCCAACCTTAGAGGGGGTGAATAAGGTTTTACGTCTTTACTATAAATTTAAATTCTTTCACACCAAAAAATCATGTTCTGGAAGCTACCGTGAGGCGTTAGGCAGCTAACACACCATGATAATTCTATAAATTCAATTTCCTGCGAAAATTCATTTGTATACCCACATAGAAGAACAACAACAAATAATCTCAACACACAACAAAGATAATATAGCAGAAGTAATGTTATTCCATTGCAAGAATTAAAAATAACCAATGTTTAGACAATTACAAAATTATGATCCCCATGACGCCGGAGATTGAAGGTGATCAGAAAGAACAACTCTTTTGTTTTCTATACAGACCTGTTGTATGGACCGGTTGGCTCTCTCTCTTTCCCTCCGAGAAAGGTCTTCAAGCCGGCTCTTCACCTCCATGCAAGGAAGGGTCTTAGAGCCACGCTAGATTCTCCGATCTAGACATCCCTACCCAGGGATGAATTTCCGGAGAATCCTTCCAGGATTTCGACGACCCTCACCGGTCAATTTTCCTCACCACAAGATTAAGAAAAAACAAGATTACAAAAGTAAAGATATAAAGAGTCTAAAAGATTATGTTCTCCCTCTAGATGATTTCTTCGTCGAGCGATCCGCAGCCTGTGCATGAGATCTTCGTGTGGTAGCAACTAGTCGGCTCTTCATAGTCGATGTAGATCTTGGATCGCTGAAGTTCTTCGTGTGCGAATGGCAGGGAGACGACATTCTTCTTCTTCGACAAAAATGATTGGAACGAAATGCAGAGAGGCGGCCTAACCCTTGGAATTCAAAGACATCCATTTCATCTTAGGTAATGGGCATAGAAACCGATGTAGTTTTATATACATCTTCATGAAAATAGGCTACCGCCGGTGGTAAGACAAGCTCTCGGCGGTAGGTTCGCACGCTTGATGTTCCAGCTGTCCTTCACATTAGGAAAATTATTCAAAATGAATATTTTCCTTTTTCCAATGCTAGCGCAGCACGGTAAGCAGATAACGCCTAGCAGTAGGCCTGACTCAACACACTCAATTCCTTGGAGCATTGAGTGGGTTACCACAGCGCGGTACCAATCTAGTTCCTGATGGTAGTCCTAACTCAACGTTCTCAATGCTTTGGGGCGTTGAGTTGGTTACCGCAGCGCGATACCATGCTAGTGCACGATGGTAGTGCTTTCTCAATGCTTTGGGGGCATTGAGTGATTTCCAGCAACACGGTACCATACTAACGCCTGCGCGGTAGTGCTGTCTTAATGCTCTCAACTCCTTAAGGCGTTGAGTGGGTTACCGCAGCGTGGTACCATACTATCTCCTGCGCAGTAGGATCCCAAGAGCTTTTTCTAATTAATTCATTGAGCTAGCGCGGGTGGTAGAACTAGTGCAGAGCGGTAGGTTCCTGAGAGCTCTGTCCAATTAATTCACGTCTACCACCCAGCGATAACTTCTATCACCCGGCATTAGCTTCCATAGGAGACTTCTTTTCTTTGCTTGAACTTGTCAACCTACAGACTCTATCAACACAAGACATGATCAAATATAGCCTGGAATTTGATATTCTCAAACATAGGGAATGTGAAACAATGGTTCCAACAAACTCCCCCTTTTGATTATATCCAATTCCTTTCATGAGAAATAACAAAGTACATGATAGAGTTAATATATATAAAAAGATAATCTTGAACGTTCATGTTTCAGGGTTCAGGTTCTCTATATAGCTCCCCTACAAACATGCTCCCCCTACATACGTGTTCTACATGCTCCCACTATCTATGTGCATGCATTAAAGCAAGCTCCCCTACACATACGCTCCCCCTACCTACATGTTTACACACTCCCCCTATCTATGTGCACACAATGAAACAAGCTCCCCCTACATGAGAGTATACCCATGAACAATTCTCATGAACAATCTCATCTCCCCCTTTGATAGTATCAAAAGGGGCGGGCCAGACCAAACAGTTATGCGGGAGGAAAAAACAGGATTTATGATAAGCGTGAAAGAAACAACAGACAGTGCACAGAATCACTAAAGCAAAACGTGAGAAACATTAGGGTGCCCCAAAAAATACAAATCAGAGAAGATGAAGCACATGGTCAAACATAAGAGTGGAGTACACGAACCAAAACAAATCATTTGGCAGATATTATATGGATTGGACAACACAGAGTAGACTAAGCACACAACGAGGAACAATACAATGCTACGAGAGTTATAGAGTTAATCACATTTAAACATTATAAACGTCAAAAGTATAAATTGTGTGTTAGTGCCTATGTACGAAAATATATAGTGTAGTTTCAGTGCAATTCTTAAGCATGGAGGCATTAAATAGGGCAATGACGTGTACGTGTTGCATCAACAAGAGAGAAAACACTAAGTAGAAATATTATATTTTACATTTTTATCTCAATCCTTTAAAAAGCTAACACAAGAGAAGTGAAGTGAATAATCATGTCACATAGCTATCTATGTCAAACCAAGACTTGAACTAGGGGCACTAAGATTAAGTTAGAATATATGCACAAGAGAGAAATGACTCTTTGAACCAAGGTGCTCAACCTCATAATGATCATAAAGACTTATCAGGAGGAATGAGTAGTGCTTGGGGGATGCTTGACATGACATTTGATAGCTTGCATAGTTTTCTTTTTTTATTTGCTTTGAGCTATCACTTTTATCTATATTTTTTTAGTTCAAGGAGCCCCGAGTCAATCAAAATCTATCCACCTAGATAGATACACTTTAACTTGTATACATAAGACTTTAGCACTAGAGATTTGGCCTAAAGTTTTGATATTCATATACGCATATATATATATATATATATATATATATATATATATATATATATATATATATATATATATATATATATATATATCATGACATTGATTATTCAAAGTATTTCTAACGTGTTAAGAAGCAATGTCATGAGTAATAGCATGTAAGCCAACTATTTGTACGTGAGTGCTTCGTCTAGGGATGTGTGAAAAGTGTGAAGTCATTCCCCTATCTAAATCCTCACACATACCTAGAGGCATAATCAACATACACTAACATGTAATGTTGTACTCAGTGGCCAAGCACCTATAGATTCAACACACCATGACCAAGGATAATGTTCTCACGGATTAGCACTTCTTAACTCAAACATTGTATGTACTTGTTATAGTTATTCATTGAACTAGATCGACGAAACCAGTATGGTTCGTCGACCAGAGATCGACGAATTTGGGGTCCAAAGAATGAATAATTTCATTCTCTGATTGGAGTTCGACGAACTCTTCCCCATTCGTCGAACTCAGATTGACGAGCTTACTTGAATTTGTCGAACCCAGTTTATTTTAACAGAAATTCAAATTTTCCTAAAACTTATAATCAACCAAGATCTTCCATTAACCAATTTAATCAATGGATAATTCCACCAAGAAGATATCATCCCTTAGGTTATAAATATCAACCTGAATATTCATATATTTCCATTTTTAATTATGTAAAGAAAGAAGCACCAAAGTTAACCTAGGTCAAGAATAGCTAATCTATTTTATTGCAGGTGAAAGACTATCCCACCACAGAGCAACAATGATATCTGAATAGTGGCTGTTCAAAACATATGACTGGAAACAAGGACAACCTAATCAACTACAAGTCAAAGCTAGGACCTAAAGTAATATTTGATGATTCCAATTGTGGCCAGACTGAAGGATATGAAAAGGTCAAGATTTGAGCAGTCACCTTCAGTAATGTTGCTTATGTAAGTGGACTAAAGCACAACCTTATATCCACAAGTCAGTTATGTGATGAAAGGTTTCATGTATCTTTTAATAAAACTTCTTGTATTATTACTTCAGTACATAACCTAATAGTGTTAATAGGAACTAGAGTAGGAAATATTTATGTAGTTAACTTTAAGTCTGTCAAATCAGAAATATGTTTATTTAATCAAACTAGTAACAATAATGATCTATGGCATAAGAGATATGGAATATTAACTTGAAAAACATTGCTAAACTCTATAGGGACAACCTTGTTAGAGGATTGCCTTCTTGCCGCTATAAGAAGGAAAGTCATTGCAGAGCTTGTCAATTAGGCAAGCAAACTAAAAATAGTTTTAAATCTGTAAATAAAAGTGACTAACCTAGAATATTGTACTTGCTATATATGAACCTTTTTGGCCCTATTGATGTACAAAGCCTAGGAGGGAAATCATATACTTTAGTGATTATAGATGACTTCTCAAGATTCACTTGGGTATTCTTTCTGAGATCTAAGTTAGATAACTTCAAGGTTCTTACAGATTTTCTCAAGAACATACAGATTGGGTACTCTACTCCAGTTGCATTGATCAAAAGTGATCATAGTACCGAGTTTGAGTCTTTTCTTATGCAAGAGTTCTGTAAGAAGGAATGTATCAGACACTGCTTCTCAACTCCTAGAACTCCTCAACAAAATGGAGTTACTGAAAGGAAAAATAGAACCCCAATTGAATCTGCAGGCACATTACTTGTAGATGCTCACTTGCCCCTATATTTTTGGGCAGAGGTTGTGAGAACAACAAATTATGTACTCAACAGAAGTCTGATAAAGAAAATCAAGAATAAGACTCCTTATGAGCTACTTAAAGGGAAGAAATCTAAAGTAGACTATTTTAAAATTTTTGGTTGCATTTTTTATATTCACAATAATAATAAGAAAAATAATAGAAAGTTTGAAGCCAAGTCTGAAATGAGAATTTTTCTTGGATATTCTCAAGTAAGAAAGGCTTATATGGTATATAATAAATCAACCATGAAAATAAAAGAATCTATTCACATTTCTTTTGATGAAACTAACATATTTTATAAGAAGAAAGAAATTTCTACCAATAACACTTTGTAGGTACCTCACTTGTGTGAGAGATTGGATGATCTAAACCTCACCCAAGAGCCTCCATCACATCCTTCTTCACAAGTTGAAGAAGAGAGTGAAGAAGAAAGTTTGGAAGTGACTGAACTTCCTCCAACAACTATAATTCCACAAGAGGAATTAATTTCCCAAGCTATTGCTCAACCAACTCATATTGAATTTGTCACACATAGAGATCACCCTGTATCTCAAGTGATTGAAAACATTTTAGTTGGTGTGCAGACAAGGCATCAACTCCACCAGGACATGATGCATGCCTGCTTGATATCTTAGACTGAGCCGAAATCCATCAAAGATGCTGAGCAAGATCCATACTGGATTATTATAATGCAAGAGGAGCTCAACCAATTTGAGAGATGCATAGTTTGATATTTAGTTCAAAGACCCAAAGACTACCGAGTCATTGGAACTAAATGGGTATTTAGGAACATGCTAGATGCTCAAGGTCTTATCATTAGGAACAAGGCCAGACTAGTTGCTCAAGGATACAAACAAGAGGAAGGCATAGACTATGACCAGACATTTACACCTGTTGCAAGGATTGAAGCAATCAGAATTTTTCTAGCCTATGCAGCCTATAAAAAGTTCACTGTATGCCAGCTGGATGTCAAAAGTGCATTCTTTAATGGTGAACTTAAAGAAGAGGTTTATGTAGAACAGCCACTAGGTTTTATTTCTCCTACTCATCCCTCTTATGTTTTTAAATTGCATAAGACTATCTATGGTCTAAAGCAAGCTACAAGAGCTTGGTATGAAGCCTTAGCTAGATTTCTCTTAGAGCATAAATTTTCTAGAGGCTTAGTAGATAGGACTTTATTTATTAAGCATTATCATGATAAAATATTGTTAGTACAAATATATGTATATGACATCATATTTGGTTCTAAAGATTTCAAACTATGCAAAAGATTCTCCAACCTTATGCATTCAAAGTTTGAAATGAGTAGCATGAGTGAGCTCTCCTACTTCCTTGGTCTCCAAGTGAAGCCATCACCTGATGACATCTTCTTATCCCAATCTAAATATACTAAGGAGCTAATTAAAAGGTTTGGGATGGCTGATGCTTCAGGAAAGAAAACACCTATGACTACCAATGCTGCAATTGAGTATGATGAACATGGGAAACTGTAGATCAGAAGCTATATAGAGCCATTGTTGGGTCCCTATTATATCTTACAACAAGTAGACCCGACATTATGTTTGCTACATGTCTTTGTGCTAGGTTCCAGGTGAACCCTAAAGAATCTCACCTTATTTTTCTAAAAAGGATTTTAAGATATATAGAGTGTTGCACTAATTTAGTACTCTGCTATCCAACTGAGTCAGAACTTGAGTTAACTGGATATTCTAATGCTGACTTTGCTGGATCTAGAGCAGACAGAAAGAGCACATTAGGGACATGTCAGTTCCCTGGTGATAGGCTAGTGTCATGATTTTGCAAGAAACAAACATCTGTGTCCACCTCAACAGCAAAAACTAAATATATAGTAGCTGACAGTTGCTGTTCACAGATGCTGCGGATTTAAAACCAACTCCTAGATTATTGTGTCAACTTAAATAATTCAACTCTACTATGTGATAATACAAGTAAAATTTCTATTGCACAGAATACAGTGCATCATAGTAGGACTAAGCATATAGATGTAAGACATCATTTCATTAGAGATTCTGTAGACAAAGAAAATTAATCTCACCTTTGTCTCCACTGATTTGCAAAAGGCAGATATCTTCACCAAACTCTTGGGTGAGAAGAAACATCTGTTCTTTATGAATCTATTAGGTATAATCAATGGTGATGCATTAATTTAATTTTTTGTCTGTGTTTGAATAATTTGCCACAGTTTGTCGAACGGAGATCGACGAACTGAGAAAAGTTCTTGAGATATTTCGTCGACTTGAGATCGACGAACTCACTGTGTGAAGTTCTATTCGTCGAATGGAGATCGACGATATTGCTGCATAAATATTTCGTCGAACTGAGATCGACGAAAGGTTTTCCCTTCTTCAGACTAAGATCGACGAACTCTTTTGTCAGTAAAATATTTCGTCGACCTGAGATCGAATTTTTTTAATTTTTCGTCGGATGGAGTTTGCCGCTTCATATTTTGAAAACCATATATCTAGGTTTTCTTCGAGCTCCATCCCGCGCTTTCTATTCCCTTTGCACTTGATCTCTCTATTTTCTATTGCAGACAAACAACAGACGAACAAAAGGCGATTCCGACGAACTCTCTGGGTATAATGAAATTTGACACTGGTTTTGATATTGATTTTGACTCGTTTTCTCACACGGATCAAATATTCATCGTCATCTTACAGTTGTGTGAGGAATAGAATCTGAAGAAGTTCATGACAACCTGGATCTAAATATCAGTAAATGAAATCAGGGAATGGGTTTTCACTGCAATGTCTCCTGACCCAGATACCATGATTGACACCATCAGCGGCACATAGGTCAGTCTAACTCCTGTAGTTCTTGCAAAGATTTTTTATTTTTCTACTGGAGAAAATGATATAGAAATAGATACTAATGAATATGAGAATATGCTGAGCACTATGTGGCATTCAGGAGGAAACCCATATAAATTATTGAAAAAGGACTTGTCTATTCAATACAAGTTTCTTGCAGACATTGTTGGAAAGGTGTTACTGGGAAAACATACAACCCACGATTATATCACCAGGCACCAGATTCTAGTGATGTGTGCTCTAGTTAACAAGAAACAGTTAAACTGGGGAAAGATTTTCTTTGAGTTGATAAAGAAGAATAACACAAAGAAAGAGGTGTGTTTTGTGAGGATTCTGTGAATCTTCCTTCAAGAGAAGGCACCTGAACTACTTGTCTTCCCGACAGTGTTCATTAATGCCTCAAAGAGGCTTACATCTGTACTTTTTGGCAGATAGGAGAGGACAATGAAAGTGAGGGTTAGATCTGATATACTATAGAGGGGGAGGGGGTGAATAGAGTATCTTTAAAACTTTTAAAGCTTTTTGTTGTTAATTAAAACTTCAGTGTATAGTAGATATTTGATACCAATATTTACTGTAAGTAAAAGTGCAAACTAAGATGACCTAATCTACCACAGGCACAACAAATATTAAACTAACTAATCACAGGCACAACAAGAACAAAAGAAAAAGATGGCAACCAGACAACACAAGAATTTTATAGTGCTTCCCCAACCTGGGTATATCCACTCTTCTACCACCCTGGTAGGAATCCAGTAGCAGGTTTTGATCAGGTGATTGCCACCAATGAGCTTTTGATCAGGTGCTCAAAAACCAATCCCAAGTCTTTTGATCAGGTGACTTGCACCCAGGAAGTACTTTTGAAGTGAGTTAAAGAACCCTTTATGCAGTGAGGGGATGGGAGAGTGATGATGTCTTCTCTTTCTCAAATATAACTGAGAAGTATTAGTTGATCTTTGATGTTAACAAAGCTCCCCCTGAGATATTGAACTCAGGAAGTCTTAAGCTTTGCTTCAGGGTGAGTAGGTCTTCAATCTTTAGCCTTGACCAGAAGATATCTAGGAACTTCTTGACTGATAGAGTCTTTGTTGTCTTTGAAGAATCCTGGAATGAAGAATGAAGAAAACTCTTGATTTTAATGGATGTTCTTCTTCTTCTTCAGCTTGCTATTATTTCTCTGGTCTGGTCTAGGGCTTCTTGTTTCTTGACTGTATTACTGTATGATTGCTTGTCTTCAGTTCTCTGTCTATCCCGTTCTCTATATTGAAGAAGGAAGAAATCCCTTTTATATTTACTATGAAATTCTCCTTTGAATTTTTGAATTCCTTCCTACATTGATTACTGACAGCCTTGAGAATGTCTGCATTAATTAATTTCCCCAACTATCCCATTGAAAAGCGGCAAGTAATAATCCTGATTAAGACCATAATCAATGCCGCTTCTAACGGTAATATTCAGAGAATATTAAGCACTGATTATTCAGGAATTATTGTAATAAAATAAGGACAGATGGAGGGAAATATCCAAGTTTGGATTTGTACAGAAATCGTCGAACAAAGAACAGAATTCGTCGACCTGGGTACAACATTCGTCGAGCTGAGAAGTTATGTTTGTCGACCAGATAATTGCTATTTGTCGAGCTGAGATCCAAGATTGTCGACCTGAGAATTGATAACTGCTTTCTTAAGAACCTTGTCGATTCTGTGCATCAAGATTGTCGAGCTGAGAATCTAACTTCGTCGGCTAGTGTTCAAAGAAATGATTCTTGGACTTTAGAATGTTGAAGTAGAGTATCCAGAAGTCATCTACCTGAGAACTAAGTTCGTTGAGTTGAGAACTTCTAACTGCTACTTGATAAAACTTGTCAAGAATGTGGTCTAAGTTCGTCGAGCTGAGAACGTGAATTCGTCGACTGAAGTTCAGAGAAATGATTCTGGATTTGGAATGTTGAAGTATAGTATAAAGGAATCGTTGACCTAAGAACTAAGTTCATCGAGCTCAGCTCAGAGAAATGTCTCTAAGTTCGTCGAGCTCAGCATGACTTTAATTGAGCTGAGTTCGACGAACGTCGAACTCATTTTCCTGAGTCTTTGAAATTTCTCTAAGTCTCGAGTCTTCTGTAGTCTGTTGATGGCTGGTCCATGCAGTGTTGATTCTAAGGACATGGCCTATACTCTAGGACACAGACATGACCCTGGCTATACATGTTGGGTCAAACATCCTAGTTTAGTGAACTTATCCCAAATCCAACTAGGGATCCAACAAACAATCTCTAGGCCATCCAAGGCTTCCTCCTCTTTCCGGACTTCTGAGTGTACTAGGGCAGTGATAGCTACTCCTCCACCACCAGAAGATGTCCTTCCCTCCACCAGAATTCCTTCACCTCCTCCACAACAATAACCATCCACCTCTCCAGCTCATACTCCCCCAATTCAATCTCCTCAACATCTACCCACACAAGTTCAAAGACCAGTTCCATCTCCAGAACATACTATACCACCTCCATCTCTACCTCCTCATTCTCCACCTCAAATTAATATATCTGAAATTCCATCTGAAATTCCTTCTACCTCACAACCCTCCTTCAATCTGATGTCTCCTCAACCATCTCCACATAACTCTCCAATTCAGGAAGCCATCTCCTCACCCACAACTACAATTCCCCCTTCTACCACTGAAATTCCTTCGATCCCCACTAACATTCCATCTATTACTCCAGACTAGACCCACACAGACTTCTCCAATGCATTCTCTGTGTGTTCAAATTGTGGACATCACACTCCCTACTCCTCTGCTCCTGAACCCCTATACCTAAACTTTTTTGATATAACAAAAGATCTTCTTGCTTTCATTTTCCCTACTCTAGAGAAACTCATAGCTAATGCTATTGCTCCTCTCGCTTCCTCCATCATCTCTCTCTCTTCCAGAATTGCTGCCCTGTCTTCTGTCCCTTCTTCTGGAGGACTGGCTTCAGGACCCTCTGAACCCAGTCAGGGGGAGATGCTCTATAAAGAAGCTCCAATTCCTCCTTGTATAACAGCAGTAGCATATTTTGAAATGTCTGATGATTCACCAGAAGCAGCCCCTCTAACAAAAATAATTGATTTATTTACATATTCTGATATAGACATGGCTGACACAGTTGTGGCTGAAATAATTACTATTGCTGATTACAATATAAATCCCACAGTTAATCTAGATTCTTTACTAGAATCTTTCAGTTTTGTTTATAGAAATATTCTACCCAGTATTGGTAGCCAGCATTCTATGGCTATAGTCGCCTATACTCCTCCAATAAGGACACAGTTGCTAAGAAACTCAAGGCCAGTTTTGCAGCTCCAGTGATCATAGAAGAACATATGACTGAGAATATTCTTGAACCAGTATCAGCCCCTAAGGCCATTTCTTCTCCAAAGGCTATCTCTCCTCCTACCTATAAGATGGATGATACTCCTCTACCAGATATAGATGAAATTATTCTTGCTAATATAGAAGAAGAGGATAAATTAGCTTCTGAAAGTCTTGCTGAAACTGAAGTTGCAGAATCTCAAGTACAACCTCAGGCTGAGAAACAAATTTCCAAAGATATTCTGAAGGCAATTGATGACTTGTATGCAAATCCTCCAGGATCTTCTGATGATGATGATGAAGACTCTGATGAGTCTGATGACTCAAAAGCAAAGAAGAAAGTTGTTAAAAAAAGAAAAGATCCTACTAAAGCTATTCCAAACCCAAATCCTAATGCAGACACTCCCTATTATATTCTTCAAAAGATCACACCTTACTCGGGGATGCCTTCATGGATGTGGCTATCCAAGAGTGAGCAGAAAGCGAGGAAGAAAAGTATAAGGTACTCTCCTCCTCCTTCTCAAAGGAATTGGAGAGGTCCTCCTCCTCTTCCTCCTCCAGCAGCTGGTGCTTCAGGCAATATTTCTCAGAGATATACTTCATATACTCAGACTTATCAAAGACAACAGGGCAGATCTCCAAGATCTCAATTTCAAGGAAGCAGTCAGTACAAACATTCAAGCATCAACAGACATCAACAACAACATCAGAAGCAAGAAATGCAACAGATAGTATCTGAAGTTGAAAAATCTGAAAAGGATAACAGTCCAAAAAGGGCAGAATCTCCTTCAATCCCTTTTGTGGATCCTGAACAAGATACAACTGCAAGAATGACCAGATTTCAAGAGTTAGTTAGACTCTCCATGATTAACAAAGCTAAAGCTGATGCAGAGATCCTTCTCAGTATTCTACAATGCCTTCCTACAGGAGAGAAGAATTGAAATGGTATGACAAGGCTAACAAATTTTTCAATGTAGATGCTTATATGAACCTGCATCCAGAGGTTATAGTTCCAAGAGCCACTTCTCTCAATATCATTGGAGCAGCTGACATGACAATGTCTAAAAGAGAAGCTGCCAATCCCAATAGAGAAATCAAATTCAGACAACCCTCTGAAAGTTATGAAAAAAGCTGATAAAGGAAAGGCAAAGAAGAATAAGTGAATATTGTGTTTAGTTTTACTTTCTGAACTCTATTTGTTATAACTATCACCAAGCTACTGTTATGTACATATCTGCTAGATACTTTTAAAATTTTCTGCCAGATATATTATTTTTGCTTTGTGATTATTTTCCTTTATTTTTATTAGTGACCTCACTCAAATAGGGGGAGATTGTTGGATCCCTAGTTTGGATTTGGGTTAGGTTCACTAATTAGGATAAGTTTTTGACCCATATTGTATAGCTAGGGTTAAGTGTTTGAGTACTAAAATTTAGGATAAGTCATTAGGTTCAACATTCATGGACCAGCCAGCAGAAGACTTTAGGAGACTCAAGACTTAGAAGAATTCAAGTTGAAAACTATCAGTTCGAAATTCTTCAAACTCAGCTCGACGATCGTCGATCACAGATTGACGAACTCAGAATCAATTCTCTGAGTTGAGCTAGACGATATTCTAGCTCAAGTCGACGAAGTCTGGAGTTCAGCTTCAACAGATTCTTTCAAGTTATTTTCGCTGAACTCAGCTCGATGAAGACAAATTCTCTGCTCGACAAACTTGGACCCCAGAATTGGCAAGTTATTTCCAAAATGCAGTTCGCTGAGCGCAGGTCGACGAATAGGAATTCTCAGCTCGACGAACTTGGATCTCCGGTCGACGAAATCTGTTCAGAGCTCGACGATTTCTGTCTAGTGCTAGACTTAGAGTTTTTCCTCATTTATGTCGTTATTTACTATATTATTTAGTAGTGATTTCCTGAGTAATTAATGCACATATTCTCTTGAATATAGTCTTTATTGGCAGCATTAATTATGGTCTTCATCAGGGTTAATTACTTGCTTAATTTATTTGGACAGTTGGGAAACTCATTAAAAGCAATATTCTCCAGCCGTATTTCATTCTCCAGGCAATCAGCAATCAATGCAATGAAATTCAAATTTCAAAGGAGAATTCGACAGAGAATATAAACGAGATTTTTCTCTTTTCAGTATACAAAAGATACAGAATAACAAAGAACAAGAAGAAAAAACAAGAAACTTCTCTGTGCAGAAAACAACCAGTTTTCTCCTTGTGCTTACTGAAGACTGAAGAAGAACAACATACAAACATCAAGAGTCTTCTTCAACTTATTCTCCAGGAACATTCAAGGACAACAACATTCAATCAGTTAGAAAGTTCCTGGACATCATTTCAAGATAAGGCTGAAGGCCTACACCCTGAGCAAGACTCTAAGTGATTTCAGAAGGAGCTCTTGACAATAACAATCCACTAGTCTTCTCTGTTGGTTAGAGAAAGAAAAGACACCATCACCTCTCTCACCTCCTGTACAAAGGGTTTATTAACTCTCTTCAAAAGTTTATTCCTGGTTTTTGGGCACCTGATCAAAAGCTCAAAGGGTTGTGAGATCTCCCTGGAAATAGATCTTGTGGTGGCAGTCACCTGATCAAAAACCTGCTAGTGGATTCCTACCACGGTTGTAGAAGAGTGGAAGTACCCAGTTTTGGGAACCACTATAAATTTCTTGTGTTGTCTAGTTGCCTATTTTCTTTATATTCTTGTTTTGCTGTGATAGATCAGTTTGCTGTACTGTGGTAGATTAGAATGGACTGCATTCCTTTTTCTATTACTACTATAGTATCACCTACTTTACTCTAATACTTAAAAACAACCAAACATTTTAATTGCTCTATTCACCCCCCACCCCCCTCTAGAGTAAATCAGATTTACCCACTTCTTTCAAAACACGGGGAGATGAGAGAATTACAACAAACAATGCGAGACTAAATACAAACCGAGCGGTTTATCTGGTTTGATAATTTCAAACCGCACACTATAAAAAAGAATAATAAAACACCCAACAACACAAAGGAAAACTGCCAGTCCTCCAGGGAAGACCACTTGACAAGATGAAAGACTGCAACGGAAGGTTGCCACCAAGCCGCAGTTGCTGCTAACCACCAGATCAATACTGCGTGTTGCCACCTGACTGCATCCGCGGGTAATCATCAGACCACAGCTATGGGTGACCACCTGACCGCATCCGCTGGTAATCACCAGGCCACTGCTGTAGGTTGTCACTAGGCCGAAGTAGCAGCTTAACCACCAAACCTCTAGTAGAGGATAAGTACCAGACCGCTGCACCAACCCGCCTGACAATCAGACATCCTGGTCAAACTGCCTGGACATACCACTAAACCGCACAAACTGCAAACCGCCCGACTTGAGGTCAAACCGCCAATATCTAACACTCCCCCTCAAGCTGGAGCGTATATGTCAACCATGCCCAGCTTGCTACAAACCTTTGAAGCAAAAACTAGTTTTATGAAGAAGTCTGCAAGTTTTTTATCAGAAGTGACGAAGGGAGTACATATCTGATTCTATAATACCTCTTCTCTAATGAAATGACAATCTACTTCAATGTGCTTTGTCCTCTCATGACAGACATGAGTCTTTGTTATATAAATGGCGGCTTTGTTATCACAGAACATAGGAATAGGATGGTCATAGACTTCTCCCAAGTCAAGCATAAGAGCCTGTAGCCACTTCAACTCGCAGGTAGTTGAGGCCATGCTCCTATACTCTGCTTCAGCACTTGACCTTGAAACCACTGCCGGCTTCTTGCTTTTCCATCTAATAAGGTTTCCTCCTACAAAAGTGCAAAAACCTGATGTAGACTTTCTATCCTCCTTGTTATCTGCATAGCTGACATCAGAATATGTTTCAATCTTCAGATGGCCATTTTTCTGAAACAACAAGCCCTTCCTTGGAGACCCTTTCACATGCTCCAGAATCTTCATGGCAGAGAAAAGATGACACTCTCTAGGACTTTACATAAACTGACTGACCTTTCCAACTACATAATAGATATCTGGTCTAGTAACAGTCAGATATAAAAGCTTGCCTACAAGTCACATATATACAGTGAAATCTGGTAAAAGAGTAGAATCATCAGTCCTGCCTTTATCATCACCAATAGCCATCAGGCAACCAGCAGGTTTCGTGCCAAGAAGACTTGTCTCCTTTAATAGATATAACACATATTTTCACTGTGAAAGAACCAGCGAGGTCCTCTTTCATGAAATCTCAATTCTCAGGAAGTACTTCGGCGGTCCCATATCCTTAGTAACAAAGTGTTGTCGAAGATGTCGTTTGGATTGATTAATGACCTCCTTATCATCACCGATCAAAAGAATATCATCAATGTAGACAGCAAGAACTACAAGGCTTTTAGTAGTTTTGCGTATAAATAGAGAATGATCAGCAGAGCTTCGACTAAACCGAATAAGAGAAACAATTGCACTAAAATTTTCATACCAGGATCGTGGACTCTGCTTCAAACCATAAATCGCCTTCCAAAGCTTGCATACATGAGACTCCCCCTGAGAAACATACCCAGGAGGTTGCTCCATGTATACCACCTCTTGAAAATCCCCATAAAGAAAGACATTTTTAACATCCAACTGAGACATTTCCTAGTCTCTGTTAACAACGACGGAGAACAGAACATAGATAGTACTGATGCGAGCAATAAGAGAATAGATATCGAAGAAATCCACCCCATATGTCTGAGTAAACCCTTTTGCAATAAGTCATGTTTTATACCGTTCAACTGAGCCATCTGGAAGATACTTAACCACAAAGACCCACCGACATCCAACCACATCAACGCCCAGAGGTGGGGGAATAAGAGTCCAAGTCCCTCTCTCAGTTAACGTGTTCATTTCTTCATTCATAGCAGCTTTCCATTGAGGAATAGCAAGAGCTTCTTGATATGTTTTCGGAATGACAGTAGAAGAACTAGAATGAGCAAAATGCTTGGCAGTTGGTGAAAGCTGAACATATGAGACAACAACATCAATCAGATGCTTAGTACATTGGCAAACGCCCTTTCACAGGGCAATTGGAAGATCGAGATCACTACTTGCTGGAGGAGGCAATGTACTGGCAGAAGAAAGAAGAGGCTCTGGAACAGGCACTGGTGGTTCCAAGGGCAACACATCATGCTCCCGAGAAAGAGATGGAGCAACAAGAAGACATGCGGGAAGAATCAGATCTGGCAGAGGTGTCGAGAGAATAGGCAGGGAAGAAGAAGTATCGGCAGGCACAAGAGAAGAAGGAGGGGAGAAATATGGAGTATCTTCAAAGAAGGTAACATCTGCTAAAACGTATTTTTTGCGCAGAAGAGGATCAATACATCGATACCCATTTAGAGTAGGACAATAAACAAGGAATATGCATTTAACCGAATGGGGAGAAAGTTTGTCACGTCCAAGAGAAGGGACATGAACAAATGTTGTACAACCAAAAGTTTTAAGAGGCAAAGGAAATAGTTCAGCCTCTGGATATAAGACTGAAAATGGAGTCTTGCCCTGAATAATAGACGAGGGAATACAGTTAATGAGATAACAAGCAAGAAGAACCGCATGACCACAATAATACCGAGGGACATTCATTTGCAAAGAAAGACTGCGAGCAACATCCAGAAGATGACAATTCTTGCATTCAGCAACGCCATTCTGTTGAGAGGTATATGGACAACTTGTTTGATGAATAAAACCCTTGCTCGCACTGAAGGAAGAGAATTGACAGCTCACATATTCTTTGATATTATCAGTACGAATAACCTGAATGGGCACACAAAACTGTGTAAAGATCTCATTATAAAATGTAGGGAAGACTAAGAACATTTTATAATGATCCTTCAAGTGATACAACCAAGTACATCTGGAGAAATCATCAATGAACGTGATAAAGTACATGCTTCCACGACCAGTAGTTGTAACAGGAGATGTGTAACGCCCCGAAACTCAAAGGAGCAAAGGGGGACGTTTTGGGCCAGTTTTGGTTTCTGGCTGAAGGCACACGGCCTGGGACACGGGCGTGTCCCAGGGCGTGTCGACCCGTGTCGACACTTAGCCGTGAAATCGTCGAGTTATTCTCGACGATTCGTCGAGAATGGGCACACGGCCTGAGACACGGGCGTGTCACAGGGCGTGTCGACCCGTGTCGACGATCGTCAAGGTGAAATCGTCGAGATTCACTCGACGATCGTCGAGACAAGGCACACGGCCTAGGACACGGGCGTGTCCAAGGCCGTGTCATCCAGTCGTCGTTCTCCCCTCGACGAAATGTCCCGTGTACACGGCCTGGGGGCCCAGGCGTGTCAATATGACACGGGCAAGGACACGGGCGTGTCCTAGAACCCGTGCAGTGCTCGGGTTGAAAACGGGAGAAAATAATGGGGTACACGGCCGGCTACACGGCCGTGTCAGCTGGAACCCGGGCGTGTCAGCTCGAACACGGGCGTGTTCGATACCCGTGTGCGTGTTCAGAAGATTCGATTTTGACGGCGAATGCGGCACACGGCCCTGGATACGGGCGTGTGCCAGGCCGTGTTCGGCCCAGATTGGGCATTTCAGCCCCGAATCAAAGCCGTTCGTTTCCTTAGGTTGAGATCCGACGGCCGGGGGATGTTCCTGCAGGGATATACCCGTGAGTTGACTTGGAAAACTTCACTTTTCATGCCTTATCCTCTCTCCAAACCCTTGGAGAAAGAAGAGCTAAGGCAAGAGGAAGAGGAGCTAGATCCGCCATTGGAGGAGCTTCGGAGCTCCGAATCGCAAGCCGACTCCGGATCCACGGAGGCAACGCAAGTACGGTGATTTCTATCCGATTACATTTCGATGGCGCCAAAGAGGAACGCAAGGGTAACGATCCTCACTTGTGAGCATGATAGCTCTCTTTCTTAGCATAGGAAGCCCTCTCTCGCGAGTTTGCGAAGAGTTGGAGGCGTTCCTTCGGGTAGATATATAAAGTCCCCGTTGTTTAGCGTCCGTATGCGAGAACGGACATAGGCATTTTGTGTGAAGCCTACCCGGACATGTTAGTCCGGATCGGTGTTGTTGCATTGCTTGAGGCCGGAGAAGACTCCGTGCTATTGGGTGTTTTCGGGTTTTCTACGCGGTAGATTGCAGCAGGGAGCCTTGGGGACTAACCCAAAGGTGCACCCGGAAAACTGGGCGGACACGAGGTCTTGCAAACTTGGTGGCCTGAGAGCCAACTTGAACATAACGGGGTTATGTGATTTGTGATGGACACGGGACTCGGTGGAAGTTTGACCCGCACATATGGCTTAAATTGTCGTTGCGACGTGAGCACGGGTTAGATGGAACCGTACCCGTTCTATGTCGTTCGGTTAAAGAGACCTAAAGGCACGTGGCACTTACCGTTGGCATAGAATAGGGTCTTCGGCGGTCGATGGCTTAAATTGACGTGACCAATGCCAGGAAGACAAATTGCTCATAGGATTAGCCGTCTATTGGCGGTGGTGAGTCCGGAATGTTGGTGGCTTTAATTGACGCGACATGGACCGGTTCACCGAGAATGTGCCCTGAGTGCACGAGGCGTGTGGCCGTGCGAGCCAACGCCTGTGATGAAATGGCTATGGTTATAAATTGCTCGCTTATGCTAATGAAATGCAGGGAAGGAGCATCGCCGCCCCGAGTTGGGGGCGGGATCGTTATAATTTGGTCAGCATTGCTGACCGTTGCCTTGTTTGCCACCGTGCGGTGGTTTGATTGCTTGCAGGTGCAGCTGGACCAAGCGGTCAATAGCGGGCTAAAGCCTTTTTGCGAAGCTGGCCCTCGAAGGCCCAAGTGGAAATGTTTTTATGTTTTATTCATGTATGGCCGGCCTGCGTGCCGAGGTTTGTAAAACATGTGTTAAGCAAGTGGAACGTTTTGTAAGGCCTTAAGGCCGACTTTTGAGTATTTTGTAATAACATTCCTATTATCATGTTAGTGGACATTCATGCTTGTTGCTGGGTTCTTGTTTTGCAACTTATATAAACTGCTTCCGCTAGAATGCTCTGTGTAGGATGTTGAGATTGGTTGGATGGTTTCCATACGTAACCACCCGGTCTGTCTGTGGTATATGGCGTCGGGCCCCGGCCGGACCTACTGCTATATGCTATGCGACGGATAGGGGTGTTACAATTTGGTATCAGACTACTGGTTTTGGTCGGGCTTGAATGGAATTCGTGGTCGAATTCTTTTTAAGGGGTGGTGATCACATTGTGTGCGTCATCGTTATAACAGTAAAAAGAACCCATGAATGTCCACTTAGGAATGAAAATACTCGTGTTTGAGGAACCTGCGTGTTCCTATAATTGCTGTTTGCAATTTATTTGGTCGCTTACCGGTGTTTTGTACCACTATAGGTGACCCGAAGTGGTGTTGGGCCGTCAGAACGCCGAGTTTCTGAGGCAAGTAGTGCACCGGAAGTTGCTCCCGCAACACCTTTGTCGGCTGAAAATATAAGATTGGTGGCTGAAGCGGTGTTGGCCGTGATCAATGCGCAGCCTGGGAGGCAAGCGCAGCAGCCCGCTCCTGTGATGGAGCAAGTACCTCTGCAAGAGGCGGAGCCGAGGAGGATGGAGCAAGTGGTTGTAGAACCAATAGTGCCAAGGAGGGCGACTGAGAGGAAGTTGAAGCATGTAATGAGCTTTAACCCTCCGTTATTCTCGGGGTTGGGAACCCCATCGCAGGCTGAAGACTGGCTCTCTAGGGTGAAGAGAGTCATGACAGCGACGGAGACGGAGGAGTGGCAGATGACCACCATCGCTACATTCCTGCTGGATGGAGAAGCGAGGATGTGGTGGGAAGGTTTGGAGCTGCATCATCTGCGAGGTAGACAACTGATAGACGTTCCGATGGAAGAGTTCTCGGAATTGTTCTTGGCAAGATACCTCCCTTCGACTCAGAGGATTTCAATGGAGAATGAATTCCTGAAGTTGGTGCAGGGTGAGAGAAGCGTGGATGAATATCTCCACGAGTTTACGCGGTTGAGTCGTTATGCGAGCTCTACCATCATGGATGAGGAGCGCAAGACTAATCGTTTTTATTGATTTGTGAAAATCCGGCACGAGCACTCTTCGATACGGGAGCTTCACACTCCTTCTTGTCCGAAGATCACGCATCGGAGTCCATTCTTCGATGGCGAAGGATAAGTTGGATGTGTTGTTGCCCAATGGGTGTTCGATGCGAGCGGTTAGGATCTGCGATGTTAAGATTCGTATTGGGGAGCAGGAGTTCGACCTGCGGGCGTCTTTACTTCCGTTATTGGAGTTCGACGTCATATTTGGCATGGACTGGCTCTCGGAGCAGCAGGCCCATATAGATTGCGGTAGCAAGGAAGTCAAGCTGGGAGCAAGTCGTGAGACGACTTTTACGGGCTTAAAGGGGTCGAGCAAGACGTTGATGTCTGCTCTTCAGGTGGTGAAGGCAGTTCGTGCCGGAGCAGAACTGTTCTTTACACTTGTGGAGGTTGCAAAGCCGAAGCCCGCTTTGGATTGTATTTCAGTGGTATCGGAATACCCTGATGTGTTCCCCGCAGATCTTCCTGGAGCCCCGCCTCAACGGGAGATAGATTTCACGATCGAGCTAGTGCCAGGTGCAAAGCCTGTGTCACGATCTCCGTATCGGCTAGCGCCTAAGGAAATGGCGGAGCTGAAAGTTCAATTGCAAGAGTTGTTGGAGCAAGGTTATGTGCGCCCGAGTTCTTCGCCTTGGAGCGCACCGGTCCTCTTTGTTAAGAAGAAGGACGAAAGCTTGAGATTATGTATTGATTATCGGGAGCTAAACAAGCTGACTGAGAAGAATAAGTACCCGATCCCTAGGATTGATGATCTCTTTGATCAGTTAGTCGGATCGACGGTGTACTCGAAGTTAGATCTCAAGTCTGGGTACTATCAGCTGCGGATAAGGGAGAGTGATATCCCGAAGACAGCGTTTAGTACGAGATACGGGCATTATGAGTTTACGGTCATGCCGTTTGGGCTGACTAATGCGCCGTCAGTGTTCATGGATTTGATGAACAGAACGTTCAGGGAGTACTTGGACCATTTCGTGATCGTCTTCATCGACGATATCTTGGTGTACTCGCAAAGTGAGGAGGATCACTTCAAGCATCTCCATTTGGTGTTGGAGACACTCAGGAGAAATCAGTTGTATGCCAAGTTCTCGAAGTGCGAGTTTTGGCTATCCTCAGTGGCGTTCCTCGGGCATATAGTGAGTGGAGAGGGTATTGCTGTGGATCCGGCGAAGATTGTTGCGATACGGGAGTGGCCTGAGCTTGCTACGGTAGCAGAAGTCCGGAGCTTTTTGGGGCTTGCCGGCTATTATAGGCGCTTCGTAGAGAACTTCTCGCGGATAGCGTTACCTCTCACTACTTTGACGAGGAAGGAGCATAAGTTCGTTTGGACGCCGGAGTGCGCGCGAGTTTTTGAGGAATTGAAGTGTCAGTTGACCACGGCGCCTGTGTTGAGTTCGTCGGTTGGGACCGAAGGCTATGAGATATATAGTGATGCTTCGGGCAGCGGTTTGGGTTGCGTACTACTGCAGCACGGAAGCGTGATAGCTTATGGCTCGAGACAACTAAAAGTGCACGAGAGGAATTATCCGGTCCATGACTTGGAGTTAGCGGCCGTGATTGTTGCCTTGAAGCTGTGGAGACACTACTTGTACGGTGTGAAGATTGATATCTACACCGATCACAAGAGCCTGAAGTATCTTATTGATCAGAAAGATCTGAATATGCGGCAGCGTAGGTGGATGGAGTTCCTGGGGGACTATACATTCAAGATCCACTACGTGCCTGGCAAAGGGAATGCGGTTGCGGACGCGTTGAGTCGCCGAGCCCCAGCTCAAGCGAATTGGCTATCAGTGCATGATGAGCGGTTGGTGCAGGAGCTGGAGGCGTTGGAGATTGTTTGTGTGGATAGACAATCTAGTGCTGAAGCAGTGCTGAATTGGACTGAAGTCCAATATGACCTGGCTGATCGGATTCGGCAGGCTTTGGATATGGATGCTCATATGAAGCAGTTCATGATAGAGGCTCTGGATGGGTCAAATTCCCAATTCGTCGTGGAGGACGGATTGCTGTGGAAAGACGGTTGTCTGTGCGTCCCAAGTGTGGGCAATTTGCGGGTGGAGTTGTTGTACGAGGCACACCATACCAAGTACTCGATTCACCCGGGGAGCACGAAGATGTACCGCGACGTCAAGAAGCTATTTTGGTGGCCGGGTTTGAAAAGGATGTGGCGCTATACGTAGCGAAGTGCCAAACCTGCGCCTTAGTAAAGGCGGAGTGCCAAAAGCCGGGAGGGTTTCTTAAGTCCTTGCCTATTCCGGAGTGGAAATTTGACGACATCTCTATGGACTTTGTGCACGGTTTGCCAAGGTCGCAAAAGGGGAACGACGCCATCTGGGTGGTCGTGGATCGATTAACGAAGGTGTCGCATTTTATTCCGCATAGGAAGGACGATCCGGTGGAGAAGCTGGCAAAGATTTATGTGGATAATATAGTACGGCTTCATGGTGTGCCCCGCAGCATCGTGAGTGACCGTGATGGGCGGTTCACGTCCAATGATTGGAGGCTGGTGCAGCAAATGTTGGGAACAAAGCTGAAGTTTAGCACAGCCTTCCATCCGCAAACGGATGGGCAGACCGAGAGGGTCAATAGAACGATGGAAGACATGCTTCGCATGTGTGTCTTGGACTTTGGAAAGCAATGGGAGGACCACCTATATTTGGTGGAGTTCGCATACAACAACAGCTACCAAGCAAGTATTCAGATGGCGCCTTTCGAGGCCCTATATGGTAGAAGATGTCGCACGCCGTTGTCTTGGTTAGAAACGGGCGAGTCGAAGTTGTATAAGCGATCGGAAGTGGAGGATGCTACTTCTTTGGTGAGAACCATTCGGGAGAGGTTGCTCATCGCTCAGGACCGGCAAGCAAAGTACTATAATGCCAAGCACAGGAACGTGGAGTTCGCTGTGGGTGATTATGTGTACCTAAAGATCAAGCCGTTCAAGGGTGTCTCGCGGGTGCGACGGTTGAAAAAGCTAAGCCCGAGGTACCTTGGACCGTTTGAGGTTCTGGAGCGAGTTGGAGAAGCGGCCTATAGGTTGAAGCTTTCAGTGGAGCTAAGTGGTTTACACGATGTGTTCCACATTTCGGTGCTTCGGAAGGCGGTGCAAGAGCCTACGCAAGTGATCGCGGTCGATCAAGTGCCGGTGGATAGTGGGCTAACGACAAAGGTCAAGCCCGTGCGGATTGAGGACTCGGAGGTCAAGCAGCTACGCAATAAAGAGATCAGGATGGTCAAAGTCCGGTGGGACAATTGCGGTCGTGAGGAGCTCTCTTGGGAGCGAGAGCAGACTATGCTTGACGAGTATCCGGAGTTGTTCCGCTCAGGTACAAATGTTGTTTTTGTATATCTTTCCTTTATGTAATTTCGTGGGCGAAATTCTTTTAAGAGGGGGAGAGTTGTAACGCCCCGAAACTCAAAGGAGCAAAGGGGGACGTTTTGGGCCAGTTTTGGTTTCTGGCTGAAGGCACACGGCCTGGGACACGGGCGTGTCCCAGGGCGTGTCGACCCGTGTCGACACTTAGCCGTGAAATCGTCGAGTTATTCTCGACGATTCGTCGAGAATGGGCACACGGCCTGAGACACGGGCGTGTCGCAGGGCGTGTCGACCCGTGTCGACGATCGTCAAGGTGAAATCGTCGAGATTCACTCGACGATCGTCGAGACAAGGCACACGGCCTAGGACACGGGCGTGTCCAAGGCCGTGTCATCCAGTCGTCGTTCTCCCCTCGACGAAATGTCCCGTGTACACGGCCTGGGGGCCCAGGCGTGTCAATATGACACGGGCAAGGACACGGGCGTGTCCTAGAACCCGTGCAGTGCTCGGGTTGAAAACGGGAGAAAATAATGGGGTACACGGCCGGCTACACGGCCGTGTCAGCTGGAACCCGGGCGTGTCAGCTCGAACACGGGCGTGTTCGATACCCGTGTGCGTGTTCAGAAGATTCGATTTTGACGGCGAATGCGGCACACGGCCCTGGACACGGGCGTGTGCCAGGCCGTGTTCGGTCCAGATTGGGCATTTCAGCCCCGAATCAAAGCCGTTCGTTTCCTTAGGTTGAGATCCGACGGCCGGGGGATGTTCCTGCAGGGATATACCCGTGAGTTGACTTGGAAAACTTCACTTTTCATGCCTTATCCTCTCTCCAAACCCTTGGAGAAAGAAGAGCTAAGGCAAGAGGAAGAGGAGCTAGATCCGCCATTGGAGGAGCTTCGGAGCTCCGAATCGCAAGCTGACTCCGGATCCACGGAGGCAACGCAAGTGCGGTGATTTCTATCCGATTACATTTCGATGGCGCCAAAGAGGAACGCAAGGGTAACGATCCTCACTTGTGAGCATGATAGCTCTCTTTCTTAGCATAGGAAGCCCTCTCTCGCGAGTTTGCGAAGAGTTGGAGGCGTTCCTTCGGGTAGATATGTAAAGTCCCCGTTGTTTAGCGTCCGTATGCGAGAACGGACATAGGCATTTTGTGTGAAGCCTACCCGGACATGTTAGTCCGGATCGGTGTTGTTGCATTGCTTGAGGCCGGAGAAGACTCCGTGCTATTGGGTGTTTTCGGGTTTTCTACGCGGTAGATTGCAGCAGGGAGCCTTGGGGACTAACCCAAAGGTGCACCCGGAAAACTGGGCGGACACGAGGTCTTGCCAACTTGGTGGCCTGAGAGCCAACTTGAACATAACGGGGTTATGTGATTTGTGATGGACACGGGACTCAGTGGAAGTTTGACCCGCGCATATGGCTTAAATTGTCGTTGCGACGTGAGCACGGGTTAGATGGAACCGTACCCGTTCTATGTCGTTCGGTTAAAGAGACCTAAAGGCACGTGGCACTTACCGTTGTCATAGAATAGGGTCTTCGGCGGTCGATGGCTTAAATTGACGTGACCAATGCCAGGAAGACAAATTGCTCATAGGATTAGCCGTCTGTTGGCGGTGGTGAGTCCGGAATGTTGGTGGCTTTAATTGACGCGACATGGACCGGTTCACCGAGAATGTGCCCTGAGTGCACGGGGCGTGTGGTCGTGCGAGCCAACGCCTGTGATGAAATGGCTATGGTTATAAATTGCTCGCTTATGCTAATGAAATGCAGGGAAGGAGCATCGCCACCCCGAGTTGGGGGCGGGATCGTTATAATTTGGTCAGCATTGCTGACCGTTGCCTTGTTTGCCACCGTGCGGTGGTTTGATTGCTTGCAGGTGCAGCTGGACCAAGCGGTCAATAGCGGGCTAAAGCCTTTTTTGCGAAGCTGGCCCTCGAAGGCCCAAGTGGAAATGTTTTTATGTTTTATTCATGTATGGCCGGCCTACGTGCCGAGGTTTGTAAAACATGTGTTAAGCAAGTGGAACGTTTTGTAAGGCCTTAAGGCCGACTTTTGAGTATTTTGTAATAACATTCCTATTATCATGTTAGTGGACATTCATGCTTGTTGCTGGGTTCTTGTTTTGCAACTTATATAAACTGCTTCCGCTAGAATGCTCTGTGTAGGACGTTGAGATTGGTTGGATGGTTTCCATACGTAACCACCCGGTCTGTCTGTGGTATATGGCGTCGGGCCCCGGCCGGACCTACTGCTATATGCTATGCGACGGATAGGGGGTGTTACAAGATGGACCCCAGATGTTAGAGTGAACAAGTTCAAAAGGACGCGAAGAACAACGTCCCATTCGAGCTGGGAAAGAAGCGCGATGATGTTTACCCAACTCACATGCTTCATAGTTCAAAGGCAAATCGTCGGAAGGAAGGTCTGGAAAAAGTTGATGAATGATGCGAGAAGGAGGATGATCAACACGACGATGCCACAACTGAACCGAGGAAGAAACAGAAAGTTCAACGTCGTGGTCAAGATAAAAAAGTCCCCCACGAGCAGTACCAGTAGAAATCGTTGCCTTAGAGATAGAATCAGAGAAAGAACAAGTGGTGCCAGTAAAAATAGCTGTGCAATTTAACAGAGTGCAAAGAGAATGAATAGAGAGTAAATTGCACGGGAAAGTAGAGACATAGAGAGTGTCCTCTAGCAGCAAAGAAGAAGAGAGATGCACAATGCCAATACCATGCACAGGAGCAGAAGTCCCATCAACAACAATAACTGGAGACAACCTATTTGTCTCAAGCAAAGAAGAAAACAAACAAGAGTTTCCAGACATGTGATAAGTGGCACCAGAGTAAATAAGTGCATTGAGATAGGCCTACCAATGGGATCTATCTGCTTATCGCGCCGCGCTAGCATTAAAAAAAGAAAATATTCATTTTGAATATTTTTTTTACTTTGAAGGACAGCTGGCACATCAACAACATCAACCTACCACCGGGCTCCAGTCTTACCGCCGACGGTAGTCTATTTTCATGAAGACATATATAAAGCCGCCCCGGTTTCTGTGCCCATAACCAAAGACGAAAAGGGACAAGTTTGTGGATTCCAGGGTTCAGCCGCCTATTTGAGTTCCATTCCAATCATTTTCATTGAAGAAGAAGATAGTCATCTCACTCTCATTCGCACACGAGGAACTCCGGCAGAGGTGTCGAGAGAATAGGCAGGGAAGAAGAAGTATCGGCAGACACAAGAGAAGAAGGAGGGGAGAAATATGGAGTATCTTCAAAGAAGGTAACATCTGCTAAAACATATTTTTTGCGCAGAAGAGGATCAATACATCGATACCCATTTAGAGTAGGACAATAGACAAGGAATATGAATTTAACCGAATGGGGAGAAAGTTTGTCACGTCCAAGAGAAGGGACATGAACAAATGTTGTACAACCAAAAGTTTTAAGAGGCAAAGGAAATAGTTCAGCCTCTGGATATAAGACTAAAAATGGAGTCTTGCCCTGAATAATAGACGAGGGAATACAGTTAATGAGATAACAAGCAAGAAGAACCGCATGACCACAATAAGACCGAGAGACATTCATTTGCAAAGAAAGACTGCGAGCAACATCCAGAAGATGACAATTCTTGCATTCAGCAACGCCATTCTGTTGAGAGGTATATGGACAACTTGTTTGATGAATAAAACCCTTGCTCGCACTGAAGGAAGAGAATTGACAGCTCACATATTCTTTGATATTATCAGTACGAATAACCTGAATGGGCACACAAAACTGTGTAAAGATCTCATTATAAAATGTAGGGAAGACTAAGAACATTTTATAATGATCCTTCAAGTGATACAACTAAGTACATCTGGAGAAATCATCAATGAACGTGATAAAGTACATGCTTCCACGACGAATAGTAGTAACAGGAGATGCACCCCAGATGTTAGAGTGAACAAGTTCAAAAGGACGCGAAGAACAACGTCCCATTCGAGCTGGGAAAGAAGCGCGATGATGTTTACCCAACTCACATGCTTCATAGTTCAAAGGCAAATCGTCAGAAGGAAGGTCTGGAAAAAGTTGATGAATGATGCGAGAAGGAGGATGATCAACACGACGATGCCACAACTGAACCGAGGAAGAAGCAGAAAGTTCAATGTCGTGGTCAAGATAAAAAAGTCCCCCACGAGCAGTACCAGTAGAAATCGTTGCCTTAGAGATATAATCAGAGAAAGAACAAGTGGTGCCAGTAAAAATAGCTGTGCAATTTAACAGAGTGCAAAGAGAATGAATAGAGAGTAAATTGCACGGGAAAGTAGAGACATAGAGAGTGTCCTCTAGCAGCAAAGAAGAAGAGAGATGCACAGTGCCAATACCATGCACAGGAGCAGAAGTCCCATCAACAACAATAACTGGAGACAACCTATTTGTCTCAAGCAAAGAAGAAAACAAACAAGAGTTTCCAGACATGTGATAAGTGGCACCAGAGTAAATAAGTGCATTGAGACAGGCCTACCGCTGGGATCTATCTGCTTATCGCGCCGCGCTAGCATTGAAAAAAGAAAATATTCATTTTGAATATTTTTTTTACTTTGAAGGACAGCAGGCACATCAACAACATCAACCTACCACCGGGCTCCAGTCTTACCGCCGACGGTAGTCTATTTTCATGAAGACATATATAAAGCCGCCCCGGTTTCTGTGCCCATAACCAAAGACGAAAAGGGACAAGTTTGTGGATTCCAGGGTTCAGCCGCCTATTTGAGTTCCATTCCAATCATTTTCATTGAAGAAGAAGATAGTCATCTCACTCTCATTCGCACACGAGGAACTCCGGCGATCCAAGATCTACACATACTACGAAGAGCTGAATGATTGTTACCATATGAAGATCTCAAGCACCGATCGTGGATCGATTGACGAAGAAATCGTCTAGAGGGAGAACTTATTCTTTTAGACTCTTTACATATTTACTTTTGTAATCTTCTCTTTTTCTTAATCTTGTGGTGAGGAAAATCGACCGGTGGGGGTCGTCAGAATCCGGGTAGGATTCCGCTGAAAATCATCCCGAGGTAGGGACGTCTAGATCGGTGGATCTAGTGGGGCTCTAAGTCCATTTCTTTTGTGGAGGTGAAAAGCGGGCTCGAAGACCTTTCTTGACGGGAAAGGGAGAGAACCAACCGGTCAGTGGAGCGGGTCGGTATAGAAAACAAAAAGGGTTCTTCTTGCTCATCACCTTCGATCTTCGTCGTCACGGGGATCAAAATTTTGTAAATGTCTAAACATTGGTTGTTTTAATTCTTGAAATGGAATTACATTACTTCTGCTTTATCATCTTTGTTGTCTGTTGAGATTATTTATTGCTATTCTTCTGTGGAATATACAAACGAATCTGCATAGGAAATCGAGTTCACAAACTTACCGTCGCGCGATAGTTGCCTAACGCACTGTGGTGGTTTCCAGAACTCGAATTTCTCGGGCGAAATAATTTAAATTTACAGTCAATGCTCGAAACCTTATTCACCCCCCTCTAAGGTTGGACACTATATCCAAAAAGTGGTATCAGAGGGAGGTTTTTCCAAATCAGTTTCACCATCGGGAATAATGGCCAACCCTGCTCTTGAATCGACTTGTGGGGATGAAAAATTATACACTGAAAATTTGTTTGCACCACCTCTATTTATAGGATTGAACTATAACGAATGGAGAACATAATGAGAAAATTCCTTATATTAATAGATATAGAAGTTTGGAACATGACCTGTATCAAGCCCTCAAATAACTTAAATAAGCACGAATGTCATTTAAATGCCCTAGCCATGAATAGTATATTTTATGGGCTTGGTCAAGATATTTTCAAACTAGTCTATACGCTTCCTACTACATATGATATATGAAATTTTCTTGAGCTAACTTATAACTCTCTTTCTATTGGTGATGAATCTGAGCAATTTCTCATGGATCCACGTGAAGAACCAAATGGAGACTTGCTCTTGGAGGAAGACGGGACGACCACGTTGATGGAAAGGGAAGATGAAATCTTAACAATGGATGAGGAAACACGTGGAGAAGTCAAAGAAACTTTATACCTCAATCTTACCTCATCCATGAGCCCTGTAAGGAAGTCAAATTCCCTTTTTGCTTATAAATCTATCTCTGTATTGCGTGTGCCGGAAATGCTAGACGTAGAATTAAGAAGTTGGAAAATATTAATTCAAACCTGCGACTAGAAAACAAAACTTTAAAAGCATAACTTAATGTAAAACCCTATTGTGATGTCACTTGTTCTCCCAACTGCTCTTTAGATAATATTTCTATATCTTGTATTGAGTATAATGAGTTAAAAGAAAAATATAAGGATCTTGAACAAGAGCTTCGTTTAGCAAAAGAACAAAATGATAAATTATGTTTAGAAAACGCATCATTGAAAAGTGATTGTGCAGGATGCAAGAATAATATAAATGAAATTAAAAAGATGGATAAGACTTTTGAGGAATACAAAAATAAGTGTGAATCTCATATTGAGTTTGTAGTCTCTACTCTTAAAAATAGCACAATCGCATACAACAAAGCTAGACATAATCTTAAAATTAAAAATAAAGAATTAGTTACAAAGATTAACTTACTTAGGGAAATTATGATTAAACACTCACTAAATATAACTCCTAAATTCCAAGCAAAACCCGAAAGCATGTTGAATATGAATTGTCATATAATAACTAAGTCAATCAACAGGAGTAGAAAATTTGAAGGGTGTTTAAATGAAATTTCAAAAAAAAAAAATCATCTTCATTTGCAATCTCAAGTCACTCCTAATTTAAAATCAAATGAATGTAAATTTTCTTCAAAGAATCAATACAATATGAGTCTTTACGTTAAACAACATAATCTTAACTTAAAGAACAATTTCAACATATCTAAACCTCAAATGCAAGATTGTTCAACTGAAGCTCATCATAAAAGGACTCGTAGAAATCTTAAAGGAAATTTGCAACATAAAAATAACATTAAACCAAAGTATGAATGGCGGCCCATCATTCAAAATAGCGTACCCATTCAAACCCATAGGGCCCATTCACTGTCATCTCCGCACAGTGTACCACGCTATGTTTGGGTACCCAAAGGAACCGTCACCCCTGCCTCCTTTTGGATACCTAAATCTTTTATCCATTTGTATCCACCAATTGCGTGAAGTAGAAACTAATTAAACCAAAATTACTTGATAATCTTACTTCAGGATATGCTTTTTTTCTCCTATGTGTGAAAATAGATTTATTGTAGTACATTATTTTGTGTGAGTCTTGCATATTTAGAATCAGCGCGATAGATGGCTTATAGATTTAAGAAGAACAAGAAGGAATTGTCACAAGCATGAGATTAACATAAACTAATCACATCAGGAGTGCAAATTACTAGCAAAAAGGAAATGTAGACAATGTCTTATTACAACATCAGATTAGAAAATTGAAAGGAAATACATATTAATTGCTACTCCTCTAAAGAGGTGGGAGAAATATTGAGCTTGCTCATGATCATTTTGAGCATTTTTTTCATCCCCTTCACCTCCTTCACTGTCTGTTTGATCTCCCGGCCTTGCTCCTCCCCCATGTCATAGATGTCCCGACTTGTTCCCCTGAGGGACCCTGTACGGTGTATCGGTGGCTGCGGTACAGGTGTTCATGCTAGTGAGGAAGAATGAATCTCACCTACCCTATAGATCTACGGGCAGCTGTCTATGGGGTATGCTGACCACTCGATGGTAGGGTACTTCTCCATCAGGATGCTCTGGATCACACGACCCAGAGGCAGTGTGTTCACCCACTGGCGGTCAGGGGATTTCAGGCAAAAGGTGTAGCGCATCATGGAGAGGATGATATCCGAGACACTGAAGTACATCTCGGCCAGGATATAGTATGTCACCATTGACAGCTGGGTCGTGACCTTCCTGGTATCCCTAGGCTTGAACATGAGAGAGTGACGTAGGACACCTGGATGATGTGGGCATCAGGAGTGAGTGTATCCACCGAAGTGATTAGATCTGAAGGACCATACACACTGTGAAGAACCTCGTTTATCTCCCTCCAGTGCCGAGTTGTTCTAAAGGACTCCACGACGTCGAGGATTGGATAGTTGGGAGTCCAGAAATATTTTATGTTGAGATATGAGTGGGTTATTATCAATATCTCCATCCCGATGCAGGACTGCACACCCACACCTAGGTGCGTTTGAGCGGGATCCTGAAGGTTATTGTAAAACTCTCGGGTAAGGGCCAAGGCCAATGGGGCACCATATGAGATCACTGCATGCACGCCCGATTTCTCCAAGTACTCATAGATATGAGTATATAGGTCATCTATATCTACGCTCATCAGAATGCTCATAGTTGTGTCATCTATAGTAGGGTAGGTGGAGACCGGCACCTGGGACCTCTTGGAAATGCTGTGACGAGCAGACTAGGAACTCGACGAAGCCATATCCTGAATATAAACCATGAAACCTTTCAGTAAAATATATAAAAAGGGGGATAACCAAAAACTACACAACAAAAAATTGAAACTGGCCTCTAGATCCTATCGTGGGACGATAATTTGGTATCGCCAGGCGATAGCGTCACAGACTATCATCATCCTCCTCCGCCGGACAGTCTTCAAAAACTTGAACTTGTGTTAAAATATCCTCTCAAATAGGATAGAAAACACATATCCATGTTTATGAAGAGTAGATCAGAGTTATTAACAAAGATCCGAAAAATAATTATACATCCAACATAGAAAATGTAACGCCCCTGATTTGTTTCGATGATTTTATTTGAATGGGCAACGTTATATTTATGACGTCGTGACATTACTTTTAACGTCGAATTGACGACGCAAGGCCGTTAAGGCATTTTCACGTCCGTGCGGTCGAGTAGGCCGAATTCTTATTGTAATGAGAAAATTTTGCATTTGGGAATTTAAATTATGTAATTTTGGACTTGTTCGTAAAGTTTCGTCGCAATCCCACCATTTTTGGAGTCTCGGCGTGCGATTTAAGTTTTGGATTGTTTATGTTCGCAGTATACTTTGAATAATAATATCTCGGGAAAGGCTCGTCGGATTTTGGTTTTGACTTCGTCGTTGTGTTCGTAGCCTCAGTATTCGCCTACGGCATGAGTTTCGTTTAATTTGGTGCTCGTTTAGTCATCCATTTTGATCTCGTAGTTTCCTATTTCAAAAATATATAAACAGGATTATTTTAATATTAAAGCACTATTCAAAAATGTATTTTACTATTCATTGGTATAATTTAATCATAAGGTTATATTTGCAAAAAATTTGTTCATAATGCAAATTTACTCGAGTCCGGACTTTTTTCACTCGAGTGATACCGGCTCTACTCGAGTGAGTGCACTGTTCACGCAAAAATTTCTTCAGCTACTCGGGTGATCCTTAATCCTCACTCGAGTAAATTTCTTCAACTACATGAGTGATTCTTCCTCCCTACTCAAGCGAATTTATGGACCTACTCGAGTGAATTTATGGACCTACTCGAGTGAATTTATGGACCTACTCGAGTGGATATTTTCCTACTCGAGTTGTTCTGTTCAGTCGGCGTTCGGGCACTATTTGAAGGGTCAAAATGATGTCGTATGGAAAAATGGTCAACATGAAATATGTTCGTCTCGACGAGAACTACAACTGTCATGTTTGACAATTTCGATTGGATGCCATCTTGGATCTCTATTTTCAATTTTCGCGAAACAGCTCGTAGATAGCCCGTTCGACTGATCCACTCGAGTTCTATGCCTTCTATCTCGAGTAGACCTTGAAGAGGAGGGGGGGGGGGGGGAGGGAAGCACGGGCGGAAGTTTCGGGGTATCGGGCTTTTACTGAAATGAACAGCCTCAAACATGTTTGGGGTTTTTGTTATTTGCAGGCCAATGCCGATGAAGCCCCTCCAACTAGAGTAAACTCCCCCATCTCGTGTAAAGCAATTCCACTTTGAAGATCGGACGGTCGAGATGAGATTCGGGCACCGTTTTTAGGGTCAAAACGGTGTGATTCCAAAAAATGGTCAACATGCAATTTGTTCGTTCGAAATGACTAAACTTCTCGTTGGACATATATTATCGATTATGGATATATATAGCTATATTGGGTTTCCATATACCGCTCGAATATATACCCGTATATATATATACTTTATATATATTATATATATATATATATATATATATATATATTCTTAAACTTAGGTTTAGAACCGAACTTCATCTTCTCCGTTATTTTTTCTCCCGAACCAGAGCAGCGAGCGAGAGAGAGATTCTTTTTCGTGAATCTTCCGGTGGCCGCCGACGGTACTTCAGTGCTCGAAATCTTCAACTGAACATAGATCCGGAAAGCTCTCGCCGAGAGCTACGCCATCATGGTAATATCATCACCCGTTTCTTGAGATTTCTCGTTAGTGTTTTTCGGCCCTAACCTCCTTTTCGGCCGTTCTTGCTCAGATTTCAACTCCTCCCCCATTCTTTTGCCCCGATCTACGACGTGGAGTGATTCAGAGGACTTTTCCGGTAAAACCAAGGCAAATGATGGTTTCCCCTCATTTCTCCTTGTCCGATTTGATGGTAACGACTATGTTTTCATGTTTCTTAAATTTTATACACTTATTCTTCCAAATTACTGTTATGATTAACCTTCTCAATGATCACATGATGTTGTAACATTTTGTCATGGTGAACTCGATTTTGTCCGGATATGTTTGATCATTCTTGAACTGTCTTATTTATGGCTTTAAACGCCTTAGATTTCGTTATTGAACGGATTAGAGTGATCTAGGATTGTAAATCATTCCTAAGGGTTGATCAACCGCGTCTTAAATCTAGTAATGTCAAGTAGAATCTGACAAGCCAAATCTCGAAATATATGTGCTGTGTTTTCTTTGGGTTTCTTAATTGCAGGAGTTAGTGGACGAAACCACCTCCGCAATATTTGATGTCTTTATTAATACCTTGTGGAAGTCTACAAGGTTTTTGGGCATCTGCGGTGTATGGTAGAGAGAATGAGACTCACTCGTAGTTAGACAGATTTTATATTCGTGAGGGTGTGTCCCCGAGTGACCACCTCGCCCGTGTTTTTGGGTAGAGTCGACCACAGGTTCCTGATAAAGGTTTTGTATTTCTTCCTTATGAATTATTCATGTAGTCACCTTATAGCCTCGTACGTATGGTGCACTTTTGTTGAACGTGACGAATCACGTAAGAGTCCTTTTCCTGTGGATGCCTTGTTTCTTTTGTACTTTACTTCAGTACTTTTGGTCATGGGTTGGTACCCCTTTTGACCTTTGTTTATTTTGGCTTATTATTTTTCTGTGACCATTTGTACCTTCTTACTGAGGTGTTCTGGCTTTGGAATGCCTCAGGTTCAGAGCAGTAGCAGATAACAATGCTAGTTTTGGAGTTTCTGGGCAGCAGTGTTGGCCTTGGTTGTTACCTCGTGTCAGCAAGCTAGATTGTTGTTTATTTAGTTACTGGTTTAGACTTACTTTCCTGTCAGTGGGTTCGTGTCAGTTTGTTCGCGCCCACAGAATTATTATTTTTAGATACTTGCTAGCTGCTTAGTTTTCTATATGAGGATGTGGACTACTTGCTCTCTAGGAGGATTTATGCTAGCAATGCATGTTAGATATTTTCAACTATAAAATCTATAACTACTACTTCATGCACTGCATAATTCAAAAACTCTAACTTGTTATATTTAGCGACCGTAAAAGCTATCCTTACTACTATTATAAATTTAGAGTCTTGCATAACATGAGTCGTCCTTTAGGGGACGTTTATACTCATGTAGGATGTTGGAGTCAATCTAAATAAGTATTTTTCCGTAGCATCGTATAATTATATTTTGATTCATGTACTAGATAAGCCACTAAGCCGAGGGATACGACAAACTACTGCACTTAAACTGATTTTTTCCCTTAAAATAACTTAAAGAATCTTTCTTCATGATTAAGTAGGTATCTGCCTGAGCGTCCGCAGTTATCCCCTGCTGACGTGCCATCTTGACACGCATTTACCTTACTCTGATAAGTTATTATATGCGGTGAAAGTGCGGGTTGTGACAGTTGGTATCAGAGGGAGGTTGCTTGACAATTGGTCGGGAAACCTTCCCTTGTTAGTGTTAGTTGTTTATTGACATTTCATACACACACCGATGTGTCATCAGTACGTCTTAGCCGAAGCATAGTCACTACACGCATAGCATGATAAGAGTATACGGGGCATATTATGTGGGAGCATAATATGTGTTTGTATAGAAACCACCATAGGAGGCATATGTGACGGTTATGTGTATGAGATGCATAACCACCATCACATGGCCCATAGCCATTTTCTTTTCTCATTGCATGTGATGTTATGTAGTATGAGATGCATAACATTTCATGTGTACGCCGCTCATGCATGCATTAAGGCCTTTTTAGATGCATAACATGCATACATTGCATATCATCGCATAAGCACGGGCTAAGTTAAGGTTTACATATGACACATGTACACACATGATTTTAAATAAGAATAAAGAATCCATGCATTCATATCATAGGCACAAGAGTAAATAGGATGGGAGGATGCCATCCTAAGTAGTACATAACATCATTATAAAATCCCAGAACAAATTGCAGCGTAAGCAAGCATCTTTTAAGTATGGTCTGAACTAGTCGTGTTGCCTTGTTGTAAGCTAGGATTTTGATGAGTTGTTCGTTTGATTTTTAGAAATGCAACCAAAGAGTCCTGTGACGAGGTCGAATCCCCAATCGGAGGGTCAGTCATCAGGTGCACAAAGTGATGCGATTATCGAGGGTCTGCATCAGAGCAATGAGGCTCTTTTGAGACAATTGGTTGCGATGCATTCGCAAATTGAGTCTTTGTTGTCTGCCGCTCCCGCGCAGCAACCTTTAGTGCAAGAGCCTGCCTTGGGCCAAGCCGTGCCCGATACCCCTGCTCCTCTGGTGCCCCCGATGGCGATACCACTAGAAATGAATTTCATATCGCACTTCCAGCGGTTGGGACCTCCAACCTACGACGGGAGTGCCAACTTTATGGTTTTAGATGATTGGATCATCTCCATCGAGGAGATGTTTTCATATTCCGGAATTCTAGAAGCCCAGAAGGTGATGATTACAGCCTATCAGTTAAAGAGCCTAGCAAAGAGTTGGTGGATACGTGAAAGTGAGAGTCTGAAGGAAGGATGTTCTTGGGAATCTTTTAATAAGATGTTGCTGAAGAAGTTTCTACCCTCGGTCGAGCAGGACCGTCTGATGAAGAACTTCCTGCATTTGAAGCAGAGACAGCTCACCGTGAGCGAGTACAAGATTGAGTTTAGTAAACTGAGTAGGTTTGCTCCTGATTTGGTAGTTCTGAGGAGGGTACAGTGAAGCGTTTCCTTGGAGGACTAAGAAGCGATGTCCAGCAGTTGGCATGCGCTTACCTGGCTGAAAGTTATGCTGAAGCAGTGGAAGCCGCTTTGAAGTGGAGGCGATTGAAAATGCCCAGAACTGCGGTGCTGCAGCGAGAAAAGAGAAAAGGAAAGGCGTTGGGGATTGTAGCTGCAGGGCATCTGGCCCTTCTTTGAAGGAGAAAAGTAAGGAAGTGTGTAGCTTCTATGGTCATCCTGGCCACCCTTACGAAAGGTGTTTCAAGAGGACTGCCACCCTGAAGCAGCAGCAGGTGCACGCCATCCAAGGTGCACCCAAGGGAAAGCTAGTGTGCTCATTCTGTGCAAGGAAGGGTCATGATGTGAGTCAGTGCTAGATGAAAGAAAGGATTTGCTTCTAGTGCGGGCAGAAGGGACACCGGAAGTCTTCGTGCCCCCAGGCTCAGCCCCCACTGCAGCCTGCCCCACTTCGAGATATGTCGCTGCCACCGAACCTGGCTAAAGGAAAAGGAAAGCTGAACGTGATGACCAGCGAGGAAGTCAAACCTCTACACAAGAGATATCAGGTTAGCCCAAGTTTAAAATATCCTTATTATTTATCGTTGTTGCCATAGTTATCGTTCGTTTAGTTATGTATGTTACGGTTTTAGGGGAGTTTAAGGTGCAGAATAGGTGGGCGCGCGTTCTTTTCGATTCGGGTGCCACCCATTCCTTCGTGGCCCGGAGGTTTGTTGATAAACATCTCCTGGATGTGGATCAATTAGGAGACTCCTTCAATATCAAGCTCCCTTCCGATGATTCGGTGATATTTAATCAAGGAGTTCTGAGATGCCCTATTTATCTTGGCAATTTTCTGGCCTTTGCGAATCTGATGACTTTAGATCTGGCTGACTTCGACGTGATTTTGGGCATGGACTGGCTGTCCCAGTATGATGCGGTCATCTAGTGCTAGGCTAAGCGACTGGATTTCAGGATGGACGACGGACAACCTATGAACGTCTATGGATTTCAGGACAGTGTTTCCCTTGTCATTTCTGCGGTACGTTCTTGTCGTGCTATAGAGTCTGGTTGCGAGGCGTTTTTGGTTTCTATTTCTGCTCTGGAAATAACTTTTGTTACACCACGTCTTGAGGATGTGTCGGTGGCGCGAGAGTTTCCAGATGTCTTTCCTGATAGTCTTCCAAGACTTCCTCCTGAAAGGGAGATAGAGTTTGTGATAGATCTCGAGCCAGGTACTCATCCTATTGCAAAAGCACCATACCGTATGGCTCCGCTTGAGTGGATGATTTGATGTACTCAGCTCGATGAGTTGCTGAGGTGTGGTTTTATTAGACCAAGTTCTTCTCCGTGGGGTGCTCCGGTTTTGTTCGTAAAGAAGAAGGATGGATCGATGATGCTTTGCATCGATTATAGGGAATTGAACAAGGTAACCATTAAGAATAGATATCCCCTACCAAGGATTGATGATCTGTTCGACCAATTGCATAGTAGCTCGGTATTTGCAAAGATCGATCTTTGCTCAGGCTACCACCAGTTGAGGATTCGTGAGGTAGATATTCCCCGAACGCTTTCCGTTCGCGGCATGTACATTATGAGTTTTTGGTGATGTCTTTTGGTTTAACCAATGCACCCTCTGCTTTCATGGATTTGATGAATAAGGTGTTTAAGGATTTTTTGGACCGATTTGTTATTGTGTTCATAAATGATGTCTTGGTGTACTCCCGCAATATTGAGGATCATACTCAGCATTTGCGTTTGATTTTGTCGACCCTGCGAGAGCATAAGTTATATGCGAAGTTGAGCAAATGTGAGTTCTGGCTACCTCAGGTGTCCTTTCTGGGTCATGTTGTAAGCAAGGATGGTATTTTTGTAGACCCGACCAAGATTTTTGTCGTGATGGAGTGGGAGAGACCGTCTACACCTAAGGAGATTAGAAGTTTCTTAGGCCTGGCTGGCTATTATAAAAGATTCATGGAAGGCTTTTCAATGTTGTCTGCTCCTCTAACTAGTCTTACTCAGAAGAATACTGCATTAATTTAGAGTGATAAGTGTGAAGAGGATTTCCAAGAGCTGAAGAAGAGATTATGTATTGCTCCAATTTTAACCTTACCTACTGAAGGAGTTGAGTATGTTGTGTATGTTGATGCTTCACACATCGGACTTGGTTGTGTTTTAATGCAAGATGGTAAGGTGATCGCGTATGGATCAAGGCAACTAAAGATTCACGAGAGAAACTATCCTACGCACGATTTGGAGTTTACTGCCGTAATTTATGCGCTGAAGCTGTGGCGACACTTATTGTATGGCTCGCTGTGCAAGATCTATACGAAGCAAAAGAGTTTGAAGTATGTCTTCACTCAGAAGGAACTAAATCTGCGCCAGCATCGGTGGTTAGAATTTGTGGCTGATTATGAAGTGAAAATTCTTTATCATCCAGGAAAGACTAATGTAGTAGTCGATGCTTTGAGTAGAAAGGCCGCAAAAATTTTTATTCTGTCGGTACAGTCCTTGGTAGAAGAATTTTTGTTGATGAATATTGAGGTTCGGAGTCATACTGTGCCTACTAGTTTGGAAGCAGAAGAACCCTCTTGGATTTCCCTTACTCGAGCACATCAGAAAGATGATCCTGATTTGTTGCACCTTAGGAATAGAACCGTGAAGGGAGAGCTACCGGATTTCTCCGTGGATGAGTTGGATACCTTGAGGTATCGGGTAGATTATGCTTCCCCACCTTTGGCGATATTCAAGATAAGATCTGTGCTGAAGCTCATGGTTCCTGTGTAGCCTATCACCCTGGTTCCACTAAGATGTATAAAGATCTAAATCAAATTGTTTGGTCGTTAGGGATGAAGAATGACATCACAAAGTTTGTATCGAAATGTTATACGTGTCAACATGTTAAGGCTGATCATAGAAGGCCTGGTGGTAAATTGACATCGCTTGATATTCCATGTTGGAAATGTGAGGGTATTTCAATGGATTGCATCACCGGTCTACCAAAATCTCCCCATAGGCACGACTCTGTTTGGGTGATAGTCGACAGATTGACAAAGTGTGCTCACTTTGTTCCGTTTAAGATTGAGTATTCGATGAAGAAGATAACTGAGCATATCTTGAAGAGGTCATCAGGTTACATGGAGTGCATGTTAGCATTGTATCAGATCGGAACTCTAGATTTACGTCTCGCTTTTGGAAAAGTTTACAAGAGGGGTTGGGTACCGATTTAAGGTATTCCACCGACTATCATCCGCAGACGAATGGTCAGACGGAAAGATTAAATCATATCGTAGAAGATATGATCAGGTGTTATATTTTGGATCATGGTGGTGCTTGGGATGAGCGTCTCAGACTCATGGAGTTTGCTTACAATAATAGTTATCAAGAGAGTCTGCAGATGACCCCGTTAGAGGCCTTATATGGGAGGCATTGTAGAACTCCATTATTTTGGGCTGAAGTTGGTGAGAGACCGTTGCTAGGTCCGGAAGCCCTTGAGGAGATGAATTGTGCTATGAATCATATTCGAGAAAAGCTCCGTGTGTCCCAAGAGCACTATGAGAAGTATTCTAATCAACGAAGGGTCGATCTGGAGTTTGCCGTTGGAGACTTGGGTTTTCTAAAGGTTTCTCCAATGTCTGGCGTTAAAAGGTTTGGAAGGAACCATAAGTTAGACCCCCGGTATATGGGACCTTTCTAGATTCTTGAGCGCATCGGAGTGTCAGCTTATAGGCTGGATTTTCCTGCGACCTTCCCTGGTGTCCATGATGTGTTCCATGTGAGCTAGTTGCGGAAGTGTGTTCGTAATGATCGTCAAGTCCTCGACTCGATGCCCCAGATTCAGCCCAACCTTACCTATGTGGAAGGAACTATTCGTAGTCTGGATTCTCAAGAGCGTGTGTTGCGAAGAAAGACCATCCCTATGGTCAAGATTCTTTGGAGAAATAAAGACATTGAGAGCGCGAGTGGGAATTGGAATCAGCAATGAGAGAATCTCATCTGCACCTCTTCTCTTAGTTTCGGGTATGTCGTTATGTTTTCAGTTATGTTTGATTTTATCGTTTTGATTTGGTTTGGAGTTGTGTTAAGTTTCAGGATAAAACTTCTTTTTAGGGGGAGTGACTGTAACGCCCCCGATTTTTTTCGATGGTTTTATTTGAATGGACAACGTCATATTTATGACATCGTGGCGTTACTTTTAACGTCGAGTTGACAGCGCAAGGTCATTAAGGCATTTTCGCGTCCATGCGGTTGAGTAGGCCGAATTCTTGTTGTAATGGGAAAATTTTGCATTTAGGAATTTAAGTTATGTAATTTTGGACTTGTTCGTCAAGTTTCGTCGCAATCCCACCATTTTTTGAGTCTCGACGCGCGATTTAAGTTTTGGATTGTTTATATTCGCAGTATACTTTGAAGATTAATATCTCGGGAATGGCTCGTCGGATTTTGGTTTTGACTTTGTCGTTGTGTTTGTAGCGTCAGTATTTGCCTACGTTTAATTCGGCGCTCGTTTGGGCCTCCGTTTTGATCTCGTAGTTTCCTATTTCAAAAATATATAAACAGGATTATTTTTATATTAAAGCACTATTTAAAAATATATTTTACTATTCATTGGTATAGTTTAATCATAAGGTTATATTTGCAAAGAATTTATTCATCATGCAAATTTACTCGAGTCCTGACTTTTTTCACTCGAGTGAGTGCATTGTTCACGCAAAGATTTCTTTAGCTACTTGGGTGATCCTTAATCCTTACTCGTGGAAATTTCTTCAGCTACACTAGTGATTCCTCCTCCCTACTCGAGTGAATTTATGGACCTACTCGAGTGAATTTATGGACCTCCTCGAGTGACTTTATGGACCTACTCGAGTGGCTTTTTTCCTACTCGAGTTGTTCTGTTCAGTCGGCGTTCGGGCACTATTTTCAGGGTCAAAAAGATGTCGTATGGAAAAATGGTCAACATGAAATTTGTTCGTCTCGAATGATCCACTTGAGTTCTATGCCTTCTATCTCGAGTAGACCTAATCTACTCGAGTTCTATGCCTTTTATCTCGAGTCCCTATGACCATCTCGAGTTCCCCAAGCCTCCAACTCGAGTCTCCATCTCGAGTAAGCCCCTCCAACTCGAGTAAACCCCTCCATCTCGAGTAAACCAATTTCCTCTCGAGTAGTCTGTACCGTCTGATTTCGGGCACCGTTTTGAGCGTCAAAATGGTATCGTACGAAACAATAGTCACCATGAAATTTGTTCGTCTTGACGAGATTTAAACCTTTCATGTTGGACACTTTTCGATTTGGAGTCATCCTAGACCTCTATTTTGGGTTCCCGCGAAACCGCTCGAAATAACCCGTTTTGACAAAACTTTTTATAAACATTATATATATATATATATATTCTTAAACTTAGGTTTTAGAACCGAACTTCATCTTCTCCGTTATTTTTTCTCCCGAACCAGAGCAGCGAGCAAGAGAGAGAGTTTCTTTTTCGTGAATCTTCTGGTGGTCGCCGACGGTACTCCGGTGCTCGAAATCTTCAACCGAACATAGATCCGGAAAGCTCTCGCCGAGCGCTACGCCATCGTGGAAATATCATCTCTGTTTCTTGATATTTCTCGTTAGGGTTTTTCGGCCCTAACCTCCTTTTCGGCCGTTCTTGCTCAGATTTCAATTCCTCCCGCATCCTTTTGTCCCGATCTATGACGTGGAGTGATTCAGAGGACTTTTCCGGTAAAACCAAGGCAAGTGGTAGTTTCCCCTCGTTTCTCCTTGTCTGATTTGATGGTAACGGCTATGTTTTCGTGTTCCTTAAATTTTCTACACTTATTCTTCCAAATTACTTTTATGATTAACCTTCTCAATGATCACATGATGTTATAACATTTTGTCATGGTGAACTCGATTTTGTCCGGATATGTTTGATCGTTCTTGAAGTGTCTTATTGATGGCTTTAAATGCCTTAGATTTCGTTATTGAATGGATTAGAGTGATCCAAGATTGTAAATCGTTCCTAAGGGTTGATCAACCTCGTCTTAAATCTAGTAATGTCATGTAGAATCTGACGAGCCAAATCTCGAGATATATGTGCTGTGGTTTCTTTGGGTTTCTTAATTGCGGGAGCAAGTGGACGAAACCACCTCCGTAATGTTTGATGCCTTTATTAGTACCTTGTGGAAGTCTACCAGTTTTTGGGCGTCTGCAGTGTATGGTAGAGAGTATGAGACTCCCTCGTAGTTAGACGGATTTTATATTCATGAGGGTGTGTCCACGAGTGACCACCTCGCCCGTGTTTTTGGTTAGAGTCGACCACAAGTGCCTAATAAAGGTTTTGTATTTCTTCCTTATGAATTATTCATGTAGTCACCTTATATCCTCATGTTTATGGTGTACTCTTGTTGAACGTGATGAATCATGTAAGAGTCCTTTTCCTGTGGATGCCTTGTTTCTTTTGTACTTTACTTCAGTGCTTTTGGTCTTGGGTTGGTACCCCTTTTGACCTTTGTTTATTTTGGCTTATTATTTTTTTGTGACCATTTGTACCTTCTTGCTGAGGTGTTCTGGCTTTGGAATGCCTCAGGTTCACAGTAGTAGCAGATAACAATGCTAGTTTTGGAGTTTCTGGGCAGCAGTGTTGGCCATGGTTGTTACCTCGTCTTAGCGAGATAGATTGTTTTTTATTTAGTTACTGGTTCAGACTTACTTTTCTATCAGTGGGTTCGTGTTAGTTTGTTGGCGCCCATAGAATTATTATTTTTAGATACTTGCTAGCCGCTTCGTTTTCTATATGAGGATGTTGACTACTTACTCTCTGGGGGGATTTATGCTAGGAATGCATGTTAGGTATTTACATCTATAAAATCTATTACTACTACTTCATGCACTGTATAATTCAAAATTCTAACTTGTTATATTTAGCGACCGTAAAAGCTATCCTTACTACTATTATAAATTTAGAGTCTTGTATAACATGAGTCGTCCTTTGGGGGACGTTTATACTCATGTAGGATGTTGGAGTCAATCTAAATAAGTATTTTTCCGCTGCGTATAATTATATTTTGATTCGTGGACTAGATGAGCCACTAAGATAAGGGATACAGCAAACTACTACACTTAAACTGATTTTTCCCTTAAAATAACTTAAAGAATTTTTCTTCATGATTAAGTAGGTGTCTGCCTGAGCGTCTGCAGTTATCCCCTGCTGACGTGACATCATGACGTGCATTTTCCCTTCCTCTGATAAGTTATTATATGCGGTGAAAATGCGGGTTGTGACAGAAAATCGCGGAAAGCTATATGGATGACATTCAAGCTCCGGATCTCACCAAAAATGTGTTTTTTATATGAATCGGTCACTTGAAAAACATCAAAGACACATGATCTGAGCTTACATAAGCTAGATTCATGAAAAATGACGAAGATCCGTAGCAAAAACTCTGAAATCAAACTTCAAACTATCTCAAAACTGCTACGAATCACGCCTAAAAACACGTGAGATCTAAAATCTATGCCCTTAAAGTCCATAATAACAGAAATTAGGGAGAGAGAAAGGAAGAGAGTACCTTAAGATGAAGGCAAGTGCTAAAGGAAATGGCTGTCAGCAGCAGCTGGAAAGCAAGGAAGGAGAGTGTGCAGAATTAGATCTGATCCGGGGTATATATATCTTAAATGTTTACTTTAGTATTGAAAGTGACCTAGAGGAGGGTGAATAGGTCCAATTTAAATATGGTCTCCCTTTTCTTTAATCAGAGTATTACTTTAATTGAAATGATTAAGTCAGATCAGATAACCAACAGAAACCAAATAGCAAATAACTAAATTAACACAACACATCAAAACAGCAGACACAATATAATACACACTGATTTATAGCGGTTTCCCAATTTATGGGTACATCCACTTTCCCCCTTCGCCTATCTAACAATGAACTAGATTCGGCAAAACTCCTCTTTCCTTTACTCAGATCTATAGATCTTACAGCTCAGAGCTCACCTGGCTCCTACAACTCAGACTTCACAAGTCTTACCACTCAGATCACCAGATCCTATACCTCAAGTTCTTCCCAAGAACTCTACCTCAGAATGAGTCCTCACTCCTACCTCTCAGGTAACAAATTCCCTGCAACTCAGAGAATTTTCAACTTCTCATACCTCAGCCGTTATAACATAGGCTTACAAAAATAAGAGAATAAATCTCCGCCACTAAGATCTACAGATAGATCTTTCAAATTAAATATAACAGAGAAATGAATCAAAAAATGTCACCCAGTTTGAGATCTGTGTAACTCTTTCTTGATTTGATCTTGATGATTGTGCTTCCTTTGATTCTGACAAGATAGATCTGATCAAACCCTTCTTAGCTTTTCAAAACTTCTTGAATTAGAAATTAGGGTTGATTTAGACATGAGAGATATTGTAGATGATTCTTGATCAGACCTCTCTCCACCTTCTTGATTGTAGCTGAAGCTTCATGGTTGTGTTGTTTCTTATATATTTTTTGGTTCTTCTTCTGTTTTTCTATATCTCTTTTGAAGACAACATCCCTTTAAATAGGCTCTGACAGGAGTAACCGGCTGATCCGGTTAATAACTGACAGTTCTGACAGCTCACAGTTCTGACAGCTGTCAATATCTCAGTCTTAATAACTGTACTTTGGAAATAAATCTGCTGAAGTGTTGAGACTTGGCTGTGCAATGTGTTGACATAAGTCCTGGGTGTCGATACAGCTCCTGTAGTGGTGTCGACACACTTCTGAATGTGTCAACAAAGCTCTTCAACTTGTCTCGACACAACTTCTGTAGAATGTTTCGACACAAGTCCTGTGTGTCGATACAGTGGTCTTCAGTATTCTTACAGCTTGATTATAATGTGTCGACACTAGTCCCGAGTGTCGATATAGTTGTCTTTAGTCTCGACACAGCTTGAATAGAGTGTGTCGACACTTGTCCTGAGTGTCGACACAGTTGTGTTCAGTGTGTTGATACAGTTGTCCTTAGTGTCGACACAATTTTTATTTGTCTCGACACAACTTGTTCAGTGTGTGTCGACACTAGTCCTGAGTGTCGACACTTTGTACTTAGCTTTATTAACCTGCACATATAAACTTAACATCCATCAAATATAACAATGTGTATATCATTGAGCTGAGATGACTTCTTCAAATCAAGTACATCGAGACCAATGTACTCAAAAATCTCCCCATATTTGGAGAAGTTATAACCCCAATATAATGATATACAACAAGATACCACAAGATAAAGATAAAGACATTTAAACATACAGAGCAGTTTATTAAGTGAACTATCATAGATAAACACACTAACTAAATAATAATGCAGAGTAGAACATAATGCAAACAATTTTAGTCCAAATTAATCAACACATGAAATGTAAAATAAACCATGATTTTCATTAATTATTTATCTTAGAATTTACAAGTTTTTTCAGAATAGATACAAATCAAAATGTTCATATGAAATATAAAACTTAGAGGATCCTAAGGCAGCTCAGGTTCCTTAATAACTATGCCTTTCCCTGATTGTATCTTAACTTTCATTTCTAACTCCTTGTCCTCAGCAACTTCCTTACCTTTGGCTTCCTTAGCTTTAGCCTTTGCTATAGCTTTATCCCTCAGCCTTTGCCTCTCAAAATAATGATATGGCTTTGGGAAATACTTGTTGGGCTCTATGGATTTAGCAGGAAGCTTTCCTCTCTTCAAATCTTGCCTGAATTTCTGAATCCCATCTTGTTGTTTCAAGTGTTTAGCCCAATCCTATTCAGAATACCATTTCCCTCTATCAGTAATATTAGCATTCACTACTTTCTATGTAGTAAGAATGATTGATCTAGAGGTTGGACTCCATTGCACAAAATTAGGTTTAGTCTCAGCTTATTCTATAAACCTTTTCTTTGATAACCGAGCCTCAGTCTCTGGAGCAGTAGCCGGCCTATCCACTTTCTCAAATATTACATTCTTATCTATGCCTTGAGGAGGACTATACATGTGGTGAATAGTTGCTTGAACATACTCAACATTGGCTGGGGCTGCAGGATGATTCCATTCAGTAGGAGGTGCATGAAGTAGAGGTGGTTGTTGACAACCAGATTCAGCTAATTGATCACCCTTATACCATACAGGAGGAAAGCCTAAAGTATCTCTGATATTGTTTGCAATCCAGGTAGCTTGTTCAGTTCAGCACTTGCCTGAATCATGACTCTCTCCCCCTTTATGACTTCTCTCATAATATGATCTCTTAGATCATTTTTTGAAATCTGACCTATCCATTAACATAATTGATACATGTAGTCACAATATTCTTAACCCTCAGTTAATTATTGTCCAAAGTTTTGTAAGAATCTTTGATATCCTTTAGTAGAGATTCAGAATGACTTTGCAGTTGGGTATTAATATCTGTGCCAGTAGAATCAATTTTTCCTTCCAAGTCAGTAGTTTGGGACTTAATTTCTCCCAAAGTAGTTTTATGCATCACTATTAGATTCCCGTTCAGTCTGCTCTAATTTTTAAGGACACAGCCTTGCTTGATTGCCACATCATCCTTGATTTACTTGGCATCCTGTTGTTGCTTTGACAGATAAACTACTGCATGAGCCCCTTTCTCAAAGAATGAAGTCATTTCAGTCTTCAAAAGATTGACTTCAAATCGTATTGACTTGATCTCTTGGGCTAGCTGAAATTTTAACTCCTTGTTGCTTTCATCCATATATTTCACTAAATCTTACCTTTGCTTATCAAGCATAATCTATAGTTGCACAAGAAAAGAGCTGTGATCTATTGTAGGAGCATATGGTGGTCCTTACTGAAGATATTGCTTGTAGTTCTTGCTCTTCTTCTTCATTGCAGAAAGTTTTCTTTCCCTCTGTTTAGTAGCATATGCATCATCAGATTCAGAAAAACTAACCTCTTCAACTTGAGGTGCCTCTTTAGATTTCTCAGTAACAGGGGCCAACTCCCCCTCAATCCTTATACTTTCTTGATTAAGAGGGATATTATCCACAGTAATATTCGTTTGCTGACTTGCAACATCAGGTATCTCAAACCGAGAGTCTGTAATTCTCTCTTCCTGAATATTTGTATCCTTTATCATTAGTACTTTTTCTCCAGTCTCTTGTAAAGCTTCTTCTTCCATTACTTGATCATATATTTCATGTGCAGGAGCTTGTGTATTTTCTAGGTCTTGTACTATATCCATTATAATTATTGTTGCTGTATCCATTGACAATTCTGTGAGGTTCTCCCCGTCAGCTAATTCTTTTTCTGGGATGATCTCCCCCTGCACTTATGCACTGGTCTCATGGAATTGCCTAGGAGACCTGCCTTGGATTTCCTTTAGATTTTCATCTGAACTGAAGTTAACTTCTTCTTCAGATTAACTAGAGGATACTACTTCCTCTACCACTGATTTCTTACTTTTTATTTCCTTTTTCAGCATAGGTGCAGGAGTTTCCTTAATCAAAATTTTATCCCACCTAGACAGGATTCTTAGGTCCATTCTCCTCATATGATTGATCTTAGTTCCATGTTTCTTATAGATGCAATCTGGAATGGCCTTTACCAGATACAAACTTATTATTCTAACCATAATGGGCTTCTGAATTCCTTCTACAATCTTATCAAACAACACTCTATTCCAGTCAGTATTGATTTTGAAGATAATTCTAGTCATCAGATTAAACATGACCTTAGAAAATCTGTCTTGTGCTCCAGTCTTACAGAGGAGCACCATGCCTACTATTTCTGACAGGAATTTACCTTGGGAATTCATTCTCTTTTTGTTGAAAGAATGTCCAAAACTAGTGGTTGGAGGTAGTCCATACCAAAATAGTGCCTCCGCTATCTTGATTGAATCCAGTTCATTATCCTGTGAAATTCTTGGAATCTTAAAGACTTTAGCTAATCTTTTGGTAGTAACCTTTATCCTTTCTCCATTAACAGTGGATTTTATCTTGTCAGAGTTACAATTTAAGGAGGCATTAGAGAAAAATTCAGATACCTCTCTCTTCCAGATCTTGGTTGGTTCTGAAAGAAGGTACTCCAACCCTGTCTCATTCAAAAGTACAATCACTTTCCTTATATCTTCAGAAGCGGTGTCGAATGCGTTACACACCAATTCATATCCCTCGTTGACGTGATCGTCCATCTTTAGTGCCATTCTTGTTTAAAGATCTTGAGTTAGAAGGGTGTCGACTATGGATTTCTAGGTCTCGACACACAATGATTAGTCTCCCAAGATTACTGGCGAGTGAAGTCGACAAAACCTAACAACTACTATTTATAGCATCAGTCTTTTGAAGGTGAAAAGGCGTGCTGCATTTTGTGTTTTTCTCAATATTGGGAAATTTATAGAGTCGACAAAGAAAACCTAAGCTGTCGAGATGTGTCGACATAAGTTTTATGTTTCTCGACACATACCTAAAGGTCTCGACACAAACTTGTAATGTCTCGACACACATCCTTTTATCAGTGTCAACACACATCCGCTAATCAGTATCGACACACAGTCACGTGTCTCGACACAACTTTTCTACTAATGTCGACACACGCTGTGGTGTCTCAACACACATGTACTAATTAAATCGACGCACACCCTAGTGTCTCGATACAATTCTATGACTTAGATAAATTTTGTGTTCTGACTTATATGTTCTAACTAATTAAAGTAAAAATTTTAAAATATTTGAATTCCTAATTAGTCATTCTTTTAAGTGTAATGATTTATTCAATATTCAACATGCCTAATTCAAACTTAAAATAATTGAACTTACTTTTATCTATGGGTTTTGTAAAGATATCAGCAACTTATCTTTCAGTTGGAATATGTTGTAAGCTAATATTTTCTTTTTCTACATTCTCTCTGAGAAAGTGATATCTAATTTCTATATGTTTAGTTCTACTATGTGAAACATGATTATCGGTAATAGAAATTGCACTAGTAGAATCACAAAACATAATAGATTTACTTAGCTGAATACTGTAGTCCAGTATTTGATGTTGAATCTACAACAGCTGCGTACAACAACTTCCAACAGATATGTACTCTGATTCTACTGTAGAGATAGCAATACTTGTTTGCTTCTTGATAGTCCAACTGATAAGTTTTTTCCCTAGAAACTGGCAAGTT